>JACXGM010017729.1:0-19515 GCA_016801145.1 Umbra pygmaea | reverse complement strand
ATGGAAGCATGAAATGCTCCAAAATCGCCTGATAGCTAGCTGCATTGACCCTGCCCTTGATAAAACACAGTGGACCAACACCAGAAGCTGACATGGCACCCCAGACCATCACTGACTGTGGGTACTTGACACTGGACTTCAGGCATTTTGGCATTTCCTTCTCCCCAGTCTTCCTCCAGACTCTGGCACCTTGATTTCCAAATGACATGCAAAATTTGTTGTTGTTTTGTTGTGCTGCTTCTCTGTAGCTCAGGTCAGGCGCTTCTGCTGCTGTTTCTGGTAAAAAAGTGGGTTGACCTGGGGAACGCGGCACCTGTAGCCCATTTCCTGCACACGCCTGTGCACGGTGGCTCTGGATGTTTGTACTCCAGAATCAGTCCACTGCTTCCGCAGGTTATCCAAGGTCTGGAATCGGTCCTTCTCCACAATCTTCATTAGGGTCCGGTCACCTCTTGTCGTTGTGCAGCGTTTTTTGCCACACTTTTTCCTTCCCACAGACTTCCCACTGAGGTGCCTTGATACAGCGCTCTGGGAACAGCCTATTTGTTCAGAAATTTCTTTCTGTGTCTTACCCTCTTGCTTGAGGGTGTCAGTGATGGCATTCTGGACAGCAGTCAGGTCGGCAGTCTTACCCATGATTGCGGTTTTGAGTAATGAAACAGGCTGGGAGTTTTTCAAAGCCTCAGGAATCTTTTACAGGTGTTTAGAGGAAATTAGTTGATTCTGATGATTAGGTTAATAGCTCGTTTAGAGACCCTTTTCATGATATGCTAATTCTTTGAGAAATTTTGTGTTTTCATGAGCTGTATGCCAAAATCATCAGTATTAAAACAATAAATGACCTGAAATATTTCAGTTGGTGTGCAATGAATCTAAAATATATGAAAGTTTAATTTTTATCATTACATTATGGAAAATAATAAACTTTATCACAATATGCTAATTTCTTGAGAAGGACCTGTAGTTGTTATTTATTCAGTATAGCCCTATGGTGGTGTGGATTATGCTTAAGAACTGCTCTTAGCTGTGTTACATTTTTCTGTGCCTTATTGGTTACATATACCACAGCTTTCAGCCAATCAGCATCTGGGGCCCTATCTAGTCACTTACCATTATAAAGCAGCAAGAGAGGCAGCAGAATAGACATCCACTTCTGCTCAATACCCCAGTCCTTCATGGAGAACTTCCTCAGAGAATGTGCAAACATGCACTGCAAGACACAACACACAAATTGCACAAACACAAAATTAAAAGAAATGTCCCACAGAAATACGAGTTCACTACACTGCATTGATGGTCTACGCTCTTACCGTCACCATGAAGGTCAAAACCACAAAAATAAAGCGGAACCAAATCTCCACTTGAGAGAACGAGGGATTATACATCTTCCACTGTAAAGGAGGGGCAAAGTTATGGAGCGAGAACAGTATTGAATTACAGTTCAAAGCCTCTGGGGCACTAAGAAAATAGCCAGCTGAAAGTTACAGCAGGTTGACATGTTTAGCCAGTTTGTGCACTCACCATGAAATTCACTTTGACCTCATTGGTGATGTTCTCTAGTCCTTTGAAGGTGACAGTGATTTGGTACTTTGTGTAATTTAGATAGCCCAGGTGCACCACAATGAGTTCATCACACTTCTGCAAGTGAAAAGAAAGGACACCTAGTTGAAACGTAGTTTTCAAAACGTTTAGCTCATTGGCCAATAGTTTTTGATGACTGAAAAGCTGGTTGATGAATTGGCAAATGGGACAGAATGCAAAGATAGCCACTCACAATGCCGCAGTGCAGCAATCGAGATTTTTGGTGCACGTTGTTGCTGACATGCATGACGCTGGCATCCTGCATCACTCCTTTCAGCTCCACGTTGATCTCAAAGTGCTGCTTAAAATCCACCACTGATCAGAGACAAATCCAAACAACCCAAGGTCAGGTTAAAAACAAATACTGCAGCAGTACATGTGCACAGCAGCTTAGACCACTAGAAACCAACACACACACACAATCTTACAGAAGTGAGTACACTTCTCACATGTGTATGTATATATATATATATATATGTATGTATATGTATATGTGTGTGTGTGTGTGTGTGTGTGTGTGTGTGTGTGTGTGTATGTACAATACCCGATAATGACAATTTGAATTAAATGTGTTTGAAATCTTAGTAAATTTGTTAAAATAAAGCACATGTACATAAGTATTCACTGCCTTTGAAGTCCAAGAAATTGTCTGTAGACCTCCGAGACAGAATTGTATTGAGGCACAGATCTGGAGAAGGGTACAGAAAAATATCTGCAGCATTGAAGGTCCCAATGCGCACAGTGGCCTCGAATATTAGTAAATGGCAGAAGTTTTGAACCACCAGGACTCTTCCTAGAGGTGGCTGCCCGGCCAAACTGAGTGGTCGGGGGAGAAGGGCCTTAGTCAGCGAGGTGACCAAGAATGCAATGATCACTCTGACAGAGCTCCACCAACCAGGCACTGCTCATCACCTGGCCAATACCATACCTACAGTGAAGCATGTTGGTGGCAGCATCATGCTGTGGGCATGTTTCTCAGCCGCAGGAACTAGGAGACTAATCAGGATTGAGGGAAAGATGAATGTAGCAATGTACAAAGACATCCTTGCTGAAAACCTGCTCCAGAGCTCTCTGGACCTTAGACTGGGGCGAGGGTTCATCTTCCAACTGGACAACGACCCTAAGCACACAGCCAAGATAACAAAGGGGTGGCTACAGGACAACTCTGTGAATGTCCTTGAGTGGCCCAGCCAGAGCCCAGACTTGAACCCAATTGAACATCTCTGGAGAGATCTGAAAATGGCTTTGCAACGATGCTCCCCAGTCCCCATCCAACCTGATGATCTTGAGAGGTCCTGCAAAGAAGAATGCGAGAAACTGCCCAAAAAGAGGTGTGACATGCTTGTAGCATCATAATTAAAAATACATGATTGCTGACAAAGGTGCATCAAAAAAGTATTGAGCAGAGGCTGTGCATACATATGTACTTTTTTGTTTTTATTTTTAATAAATTTGCTAAGATTTCAAACACATTTCTTTCACAATGTCATTATGGGGTATTGTTTGTATAATTGAGGGAAATAATGAATTGAATCAATTTCAGAATAAGGTTGTAAACATATGAAAATGTGGAAAAAGTTAAGCAATGTGAATACTTTCCGGATGCACTGTATGTATGTAAACAGCAGCCCCATATGCAACCTGTGTGGTCCAATCCAACAGACAAGCTACCGGTACTGTAGCTCAAATTACCAAAAAAGTTAATGTTGGTTCTGAGAGAAAGGTGTCAGAACACACAGTGCATCGCAGTTTGTTGCATATGGGGCTGCGGTTTTGGCAGAAAAAGGGGGACCTTCACAACATTAGGCAGGTGGTCATAATGTATACTATGTCCATTTTTCATGGCTGAGAACTCACAGTTACTGTGCTCTACTTGCAGCATGCAGGTCAGCCACAACTGTTGGTTGTAAGTGGAGAGGGGCGGAGATTGCAGGACGAAGGGCCCAGTCTGAAACCATGTTAGAAACATACTCAGAATGTCACAATGCTATGGATTGGATGACGTGTCCAGGAATGAGTCTGGAGTGTTGATTTTGCACTGTTTACCCTTTACACCCATTCACTAACCTTGTGTCACAAACACTGATGCTTGTCTATGCACTCACAAAGCCATTACTGACATTAGTGGCGTAGAGCAAACAGCTGAAGCACATTCTTTGTGACTCTGGCCACATAAAGTGAGTGTATTAGATACACCCATCATGTACTAGGTCAACTCCCCATCTGCCTTACAAACAGCATGAATTCAGAATTTATATGCAAAGGGATGTCTGTCCACGCTGATCAACCAGGTGTGGCAGAGGCCCCAAACCCTCTTAGGCCCTTTTTACACCAGCTAAATTTCCATTCATCTAGATGTGTCAGCTCACTGATACATATAATACAGATGCATGTGCAGCAAATTGTCCCAGTGTTTTGACCTAGACAAACTCACTCCTGTTTACTTGAAATCCAACATGGCATGCTTCATATACATATATACATATACACACACACGCACACATGCACGCATTGATTGGGTAGATTGGATTATGCGGTTTTAATGCCCATCACTAATAATAATAATACTTTGCAACCCATGCACACTCAAAGAAGAAAAAAGTTGCCAATAACTTATCATGAGAATGGCAACGATTATGCAAGACAAAATCCTTCTTTTGCCTGGCTGTTGTTTTTCAAGATTTTTGTTATTCAGTTTGACCTCTACCAACAACATACTGTTGTCACCCATAGGCAACAGCTGCTTGTGTTTATTGTTATTTTTTTTCATCGCACCATTCTTGCTAATGTCTAATGGAACTGATACACCTAAGAGGGATGCAGTTTGAGATGCTGGAACCGGTAAATCAGCCGTGGTCGATGGATCTTAATTTGGGGAAGCCGGGCTCGCATTAAGGTCTGAACTGGGGGAAACGGAATGGTATCACACAATGGGTTTGATGCGCTACACACCGTTCCATTCACTCCGGTCCCAAACGTAATGCGAGCCCGGTGTCCCCAATTAAGATCCATTCACTCCAATCCCGAAGGTAATGCGAGCCCGGCATCTCCAAATTAAGATGCTAACAATGAAACCATGCTCCAAGTCACTTAGGTCACAGTATTTCCCACTCCTATGTTCAACCAAATAGTAACTGAATGCCTTTGATACCGGTTTTGTATTGTGACCCACTATCTGTAGTTGCGATAAATATTTGGTGAATGGGGTGGTACCTAATAAACTGGCCACTTAGTGTATGTATCCTTTGCTTTGGTTGTCTTACCTTTATGAAACGGTTTTCGCCCAGCAGTTCATCTCCACTCTGTTTAGTGTCTTGAAGGATTTTAGGACCTGCAGAAGCAAAACATCATCATAACACACCTCTTCAGGTCTCTAGGGCCAGATCTTGAGAATCCAAAGCTGAATGTAGAAGAAAACAAATCACCACATCTTTTTGACTTTGATCTTCCTATGGTTCTGATCAGTCTTATTTAAATTATTTAGTTTTAATGCCTTATTTTTTGTCTTAAGCCTATAGTTCTTTTTAAAATTTGTTTTGCTCCATTTAGTATTTATTTATTTTGTTTAGGAAGTGCACCACGTTCATCTTTGTAATGCATGTACTGAAATGTACCATAGAAATAAATTTAGATTGACAGATGGATGAGTTGAAAGTAAAGTTGGCTACAATCCCAGTGCTGACTCAATGGGGACTACAATTCCACAGTTTAGAAAAGCTTTTTATCCTTTGTAAATTCACTTCTCTATCAGCAAGAAAATCCCTTGAATTCAAAAGATGAACTTACCATACGCACTTTAGAAAAGTTTATTTTACAGCCTCCATTGGACAATTAACTTACAAGTGTTATGGTTGAAACAATGTGTTATTAGGAAGAAAGCCAGGTACCGAAACTGAACCCAGTGTATTGTGTTTTGTTTGACACAAAAGTTAAGTCCCAAATGCAGAATTAGTAGCATAATTCTTTCACAAATTGGATTTGTCACATCATAGGCTAAATCAAGTTAATTGTTTTCTTCATTATCGCCAGCAGCATAGCACCCTGTATTCCACTGCTAAAGCTTAGCAGGGTCAGGCCTGGTTAGTCCCTGGATGGGAGACCAATGATGCTGAAGTTGTATTGGAGAGCCAGTAGGGGGCACTCTTCCCTCTGGTCTAAAGATCATGCCTCATGCCCCAGGGCAGTGATGGAGACTTCTACCCTGCGTAGGGTACCATCTTTCAGATGAGAGTTTAAAATGGGTGTCCTGACTCTCTGTGGTCATTAAAAATTCCATGGCACTAATAATCCTCCTCATTCCTATTTGACATATATAACTACTCCCCTCTTCACCTAATAGCTGATGTGTGGTGAGCGTTCTGGAGCAAAATGGCTGCCGTGCATCACCCAAGTGGGTGCTACACATTGGTGGTGGGTGAGGTGGTCTTTCCCCCTGACTGTGTACGGCACTTTCGGTTCCCTGATAGGCAGTTTATAAGTTGAATTATTATTATTATTATTATTATTTACAGGACAACTCCGTTGCAAAATGAACCTAGGTGTCAATAACACATGGGTACCGAGTCCCCTCTCTGATAAACAGCCCTGTTTATCAGAGAGGGGAACTCTTCAGACTGTACAAAACACTGCATCTGTTGGGTGTCGCAACAAAACAGGTCCCACTCTGCAACACATGCATATGGCATGCACTCCTGTTCGGTGTCCATAGCTTCACAATGTCTGCCGGTACACCACCAGTACCCCGAAGTACGAGGCTGTGTTGCGGCATTGAGTACCTCTCCCTCCCTCCCCAGACAAAGGGAGTTGCTTTGTCTGAGGTGGGCGTGGAATTTCAAAGATCTTTTTTTGAATTTTGATGATTAGTGGGTATAGACTAGACCAGGGATGTCACGAGAACCGATACTGACGAAAACTTCCAGTTCTAAAATGACAAAACACTGACGATGCCCATTTTCTGAAGCACCGTAGGCACAGATAGCGAGGATGCCAGTGTTGGCAATGCTGTAGCTAGCTAGCTGTGTCGAGAGGATAACTGAAAATAGCAGGAAAAATACAAAGCAAACGAAAAGGGCTTCGCCTCCAGTTGCGAACATTTGCTAGCTAGGTAGTCTGCTTTGTTCGGCGGAGGATAATATACTTTTTCATTTTCACACTTGAAATGGGTGCACCGTTCCCGGAGGTACTGCAATAACTAGTCCATGCGTGGAGCGGACGGAGCAAGCCCCGTTTCCGACTCCCTGTTCAAAAAAATCCATTTAATAATTTCACCAATGGGGAACGTATCAGATATTAAACTGATAAAAGCTTTGAATCATATGTTCTTATTATCCAATAAAATACAGCAATACACATGGGACCAATGCCCAACACATTACACACAATCATTCGCGAATTACCCAAGACCATGTTGACATGTTAAGTTTTCCTCTCTAAACACCTTGAACTAGCCAAGAAAAGGTGTACAATGTTGTGAAACAAAAACATTCACATTGTTAGCTGAATGGCTGCACTGCTATATCCAATATTTTGTTTTGCACTGTTGTTATTTTTGCACATTACCTTTTGAAAAGATGTCTGAAATGTATATGGGGACAATATAGTTGCACTATGAGCATTAATTGCACTTTATTATTTTGTTCTATGCAATATATATGTCTTATGACATTTTTCTATTTTAAGTATTTTAATAAAGAAATTAATGTTTCAAGTTCAAGTACATGGAATCTTAAATGTTTTTTACAGTGGTATCGAAATCGGCATCGAGAATCGTGTAATTTTACTGGTAATGGCATCGACTACTGAATTCTTGGTATCGTAACACCCCTAGTATAGACCCAATTCAGCTCTGTATGCATTGTTTGGGGTTTTGCATTGGACTCTGAGAATACTTTTGCAGAATTCTGCATGCAGAGTCTCAGTTGGATGATTATCCCATCTCAAAAAGTCTTGGTTGGTGAGTGGTCCCCAGGCTTCACAGCCATACAGGGCAATGGGTTCTATGAATGACTGGAGGATTTTAATCCAGATTTTAATTGGGATGTCAAGTTTGATGTTCTTTTCGTATTTTGTTCTGTAGCTCTTCTAGTGTGATAGGAGAGTCCAGCAGTTATTGGACCAAAAAGTTTGGAGAAGTGTCCAATTTGAATGGCTAGTTCACTGTGCTGTTTGGGGTCCTGGCATCTCTCTCTCTCTCTCTCTCTCTCTCTCTCATGGGACAAGAATCGTAACTATGGTTTTCCTCTTCAAAAGAATAGCCCTCGTAATTTACAAGAATCAGTTTTAATTCATTGCATATGTAGTGTGTTCATGTTTTGCTAAAATTAATCTACTGTTGGATAATCATGTTTTCACATGGGACACAATATATTCACTCAAATTGTGTACAACGTATTTGGTATTTTTTTTAATAAAATAGTTATTAAAAACATTAACTAATAATTTCTATGCTATCATATAGTTATATTGTTTCTTTACACAGAATACAATTGCATTTGGTTAAAATGTACTAGCTTTATAATGAATTAACAATGAAAAAACAAAAATCAGACATAGTGTTGCAGGCATAATAGTGTTCCGCATGGGGGTCGCAGTTCAGCTCACGTAGCACGGCGTTCGTGGTTCGACTGGTCGAGACTCTTTTGCCAAGATGGCTGCATACGCGAAAGGTACAGTCTTTTAAACTATATTTCTTATAAAATGTCTGTACACATACAACGTTCTCAATGCTTCAGTTTGCATGTAGTGACCCTTCATTATGCTACCATGTAAGTGTGGATCTATTTGAAACCTTGTTAGTGTTATAAAGTAGTGTTTTATTTTGACTTCAAATATGCCCTCACAACTAGCGTTGTAAGGTAGTTATCAGTTTGCACTCAAACTGGCTACATTCGATTAGCATGTCAACATATCCCTTAGAATGGTCGACTTGGTACCCATGTGTTATTGACACCTAGGTTCATTTTGTGCCAGACTTGTCCTTTAACTGATAACCTTTCTACCACAAATCAACCACTGTTCATACAGTATATATTTCAGCCCCTAAAAATGCACAGTATTATGGGGAAATCGGAAACTGATTGTACCTATAAGGAAAAACATGTTTCTTTGCAACCAGTAAACTTAATTATTTCAGAGTGGCTGCTGCATTAGTCATTTACTCAAGCCTCCTGTCTCATGCACTGATTACCAGCAGTAATATAGAATTGGCCCACTGGGTTTACCTAATGGATGCACATAGATATCCAATATTAAAACGACATACCTGCTATACCAATAAAGACTGTGAGGCCAAAGCAGATCAAGAACACCACAAAGACCAAAACAAAGTGTCTTTTGGAGAGTGTGTAGAGCCGCATAGGGGCTAGCCTGAAATTGAGACAGAAGCTTTAGCACAGTAGTAGCTACAGTCAATTTTCAAACACAGGTACGTACACAGGTACACACAGTACACGACTTGATTTATTTCGACCTTCGCTCAACACATTTACGATGCTGATTAAGTAAGCATAATCATGATAATGCAACTCAATAATCAGGCAACTAAGCGTGTAGCTTACAATATGTTAATATATACTAGCTAACGAGCTATATAGTTATATATATATATAAAACTATATATCTCGTTATAGCTAAAGGAGTACACTAACTAGCTATAGCATCTGACGATAACATAGCATAGAATATAATTGCGACCACAGCGATTTCAGGTTAAAACAACTATTACAGCAATATGTATATACAGTTAAAACTGTGAACTTACATATCCATGTCGTTAGATTCTCACTCTAGAGCCCGGCGGCATATAAAAAACCCATGTAACAAAATGACAGTATACAGAAGATGTACCACGCACACATCCGTATACATCAGTCTACCGAAACGCTACGTCACTCCCTGGACTGGGCGTGCCTGAAGTCACGTGGAAAACGTAGAGGGAACAGGTGTCATGGTTGTTCCACTGTTGCAACGGATGAAACGTTTAAATTTGATTGTTTAAAGACAGGCCTCAACCGTTTTGTTAATACATCCATGTTCTTACGGGCTTCCAAACTGCCTGTGCTAGTCCGGTACGATATTAATCTAACAATGTATGGTTATTTCACCTGTACGATTGGCAATAATGCAAACCATCTGACCAACATTTAGAATCACCTAATCATAGTGAGCTCTGCCATTATGTCTTCAACACTCTATAGATTTAAATTATTAAGTTCATTGACACCAATAATGTTTTAATCTCATTCATAATGAACACAGAACAATGGTCACAAAGAGAATGGCTTAGTACCACATTATTTAGAAGTCGAATCGTATAAAACCGAATGATAAAAAATTAATGTGGCAGATTAGCAACCTGACGTAAATACACGATTTGTTTAATCACGATTACTTTTTCGCGCACCCGAACAACGATGCGACATGCTGTGGGTTGATGCATGGATACAGATATATCCTAACCTATATTCTGAGTAAGCTATCTGCAGGTCCAACTATAATTATCTACGGGGTCGGGTATTTTAAGAAATACACATTGACCAGGCCTTAATCCTTAAAAAAACTAAATTATATAAACAAATTGAACCCACCTAGTCTGCCTATGATGACCAATACATGCTGGTTCAATTTAGCGTGTAATGCCTCAAGTGTAGGCTGCCTGGCTAGATACAGTAGATTTTTTATATTGGTGATGGGCATAATTTACCTGTAAAACCGGTCGTCGCGGTAAGGTGCCAAATCTTCCTTTAATTCGTGATAAGCCTCCTGTATCTTCTTACAGAAATATTTTAGGTCGCTGTAGAATGGGTTTTCAAAGCCAGAGTAGTCGGTGTCCATCGTGCCGGTCTGCCTGATGACTGAAAATGGCGATGGAAAATAATCTGCAGCCTATACAAAACAACTCGGTGTTTCTATTTGTGTTCCCTTGTTTAAATGAAACTGCAAGCAAAGCTTATTCTGTTTGTACAGGTCTAATGTAAAGCACCAAAAACGAGTAGTGGGAGATAGCACAAACAAATACATCGGTGTGGATCACGTGAGAGAATTCAGCACCAAGGATAGAGTTATTTCGAAGCGGCATTGACTGAAGAAGAGTCTGTCCTGTTAACCGGTGCATTTTAATGTCCCCAGGAAATCCTACTTCATATTTGATTTATTTATTTATTTATTTTATTAAAAGTGTTTTCAAAAAGGCTTTGAATTATAGGTTTAGGCAAGGTGTAGGTTTGGTTTCAACATTGGTTGGGACATCTTTTTACTATTCTATCGATGCTTCTTCCTGTTGCTAAAATTATGACCTGATGCAAGTGTTTGTGCACGATAAGCTATTTGTATCAACTTATGTACTTTATGAAGAGGATGGAAACATTATTCAATCTATTACTTGCTTACAGTATATAGTATTACTGCCACATCTTGCCTCAGACAATATTGTAAAACGACCACTTCCTCCTACTTTCACTGTTTTAATCACTTATCCTCATCTGTGACCTTGCTGCTCCACCTGCCTTTCCCATGTCTTTGCTGCTCCCTTCTTCCATTGTTTGATTTTATTGGTAACACTTTATTTTGAGAGTACAAAAGTATCTGTAGATGCTCTACAGATTATCTGAAGACTACCAAAAACATTTTAACAAACTATCTACTAACTCTAACCCTAGTCCTAACCTTAACCCTTCCCATAATGTTAAGCCTAACCTTAACCATTACCCTAAACCATATTGTAAACTTACCCCTACCCCTAACCTACACAATTAGTTTCTTATCAATATAGTTTGTTGATGATAGGACTGTCTGTAGAGCACCTACAGATGGAGTTTCAGACTCTCAAAATAAAGTGTAACCAATTTATTTAATACAAGTTGACATGTTCGATCTGACCTTCGCTACCTGTCTCAGTACCTACCGGTGACAATAATCTGAAGCCCTTAGAAACCTATTGTTTGGACCATTCTTCGCTACCTGTCTCTGCACCGATCTTGGTTGTTGACCCATAACCGTAACTCCCCGGGAACCTGCCTGCCTGCTTACTCATTTATCATTATTACCTACTACAATAAACATCATAATTGCTGTTACTCACCACTCCATTGTCTGCGTTTGGATATACCCTATGTTCTGAGCTTCTATTCCTGACAGCATTGCGCCACACTATCCCAAAAATATGCCGGCAATTAGCAAATGAAAAATATTGTAAGCAATACAAGTACTATATCATGGTACTGTAGCCTATCAGACATCCTCATATTCAGTTTACCTAAATAAATTGATGACTAATAATATTGATAGCATTAGGCATTACTGTAGGCCAATACTGCAGTTAACAAAATAGCCATCAAGGGGCATCTATCATCATACAGTACCTATATTTAGCCTTGTAAAAGTTGGTCAAAACAGGCATATTATTTATCCCCTATCTACGAGCAATCTGCAAATCTCTGAAATATGGCACTGGATAGTCCTGATGACATTGTAATCAGTTCAGCTTTTTATGTTTATTCTGTTTTCCATAGTTACTTCGATGCCATCAAAACGAATGTCGGTGTTCATTGCACCAGGATCAACAATTGGAGGTTGTTCTGCTTCAGACCGGTCAATATTCTTAGTTAGTAATGAGTGTCAGATCATAGTAATTCATACTTTTTTTCTAGCCCCCCACAAATAACTTACTTTTCAAAACTAAATGAATATGGAGAAGTTGGAAGATATTCTTCCATTCACAGAAGAAAACAAGGATGATGAATGCCTTGAGAAAAGGTGAGTGTGTGTTTCTTTGTATTGTTTACTGTTCATTCTTGATTTCGGTTTAGTGCAGATTACTTTCATTGTTTATCATAAATAAACACAATTTTGTTCCTGTAGTTTGACATCCATGAGCCTGGTAAGAGATGAGCCCAATGTGAATGAGGACCAATTCAATGATGTGATCATCAGTGTGTAAGTTCATTTTTCTCCTACGTCAAATAAAAAATATCTTAGAATATTAATGGAGAATAGTCTTTCTTGCTTGCAGATTTGATTTGGCAGATGGAACACCACCTGATGAAAGTATCTAAGGAGTGTAGGGCTGTTCCCCCTTTAAACATCAAGGTCAATCGAAGAGGCTCATTGAGTGGGTGAGTTGATAACCTCTAAGAGCTAAAGCATCAATACTTGTATGTTTCTGATTTATTATTTACATTTTTGTCCAACTGGCCATACTGTATGGCAGTGGAATTAACACCAAAAATTGAAGTTTGGCATGCAGGCCGGAGTCTTTATTTTACCTGTGAACATTTTGCTCTTGGGGAACAACTATGTCAAATTCTCTCGTTTTTTAAAATACATGATACATCTCCTGCGCTAGCAGGAGAGATCGTCCATGTCTGTCTGAATCTTAAACAGGCACTGCGTTGTTGAATTTGAAACTAGGAGGTTTCTAAAATGATAGAACTTTGTTTATTCTTCTAAGGGACCAGCAAGAGAAAAAGATCAGTCCTGTTTTCCCAGCCACACTATAGCACGGTTTATCGAAGAAGTACACAGTTGTCTGCTTACGTCAATCAATGACATACCTCAAAGTTATTAATTCAATAACGTTTCATCATGTGGCTTAGAAACCTCAAAACTATGAAATTGTTCAGAGAGCACACCCACATGTTGCACATCCTTTGGGATTTAGAGAGAATGTTTTCTATGTTTTTTATTTGTAACTGTTTATAAAAAAACAAAACTTTTTGGGGAAATTGAAAAGGCTGTGGAACACGTGGTGTCCTCTGTGAACAATTTGAAAAGTCATTCAACAAAACCACTATAACATTTTTCCATAAACTACCCTCGCCCAAGTGGGGGAACTGGCCCTGCTAAGAATAATCTTGAATTGCCAACACAAAAGCTAATTCTTTTGTTTTTTTTATGTGGACCATAGCCAAGTTAAGGCAAATTAATTATGAAGGGTAATAAATGTCTAGAGTTTACACTTAAATTTCAGAAGCTACTAGATTACAGATACAGTTGCCCCAGCACACTCATGCAAAATATTACAAAAAAAATTATCAAATTGTTTATCGCTAGACCAGTGGATATTCTTTCCTAAGGCTTTCCTGTGCATTAAAAAAAAATTGTGCTGTAATAACAAATAATGAAATAGCCCAAATAATTACAGCTAATGTAATTACACACAACCAATCCCCTGACCTGGGTCATGTTTCTAAGCCCTGGGAGTTTTTAAAATCTGGTGACGCACCTGTTGTTAAATTCTGTGTTAATGTCTGGATTCTATGAAAATCATGGTGCCCCTTCAATAATATTGTATGACAATTAAATGGATAAAGAATTATATATTTACTGAACTATTTTGTTTGAATAGATCGGACTGATTAGACTAAAATGGCAATTCACATTGGCAGCTAAACTAAGCTATTACCCAATGGTACTGTTTCCCTAAGATCAATATTATCTGCTAGGCTAGTGAGTGTTGTCATTGCTAACAAGCACATGTCATTAGCAAAGTTTTGAGCATTTATCTTTACACTTTTAATATTAGTTGAAAAGCTACTCTACAGAAAACTCTAGATAACATCAACTCTACATCCAATGCTTTGCAGAGAAATAACATTTTATTCACACCCAATATCATTCCTATCAACATGTTGTCATTCAATTCGTGTCCAGGCAACTACAACTAATTGTCTCTCCAATGCAATTCAATAACTTTATTCATAGCACAGTTTTCATACAGTTCATGGTGGGAATTCAAGGTGCTTTACAACTTTACATTAAAAGACAGTTTATGAAAGAGAAAGAATTGATACATAAATATACTTTTGTAAGAAAAGACAATTGAAATATAAGAACAATTAATAATTATATCGTGGTGTAGTTAAAAAAAAATAGATCTAAAATAAGTTTACATTTTTTTTGAAGGATTGTAATGACTTAACTAAAAGCAAGAGTTTTGTTGTGAGTCCTGATTCAATTGTTTTTTAGAGTTTAGGCTACAATTGATATGGACAGGGAGACTGGCCCAGAGATGCGTGACATAGATTGCTTCACCAAGTTTAGCCCTGGCACCTGGAAATTGTTAGAAGTCTAGCAGCTGCATTTTGAATAAGATTAAGCTTTTTCATGGTCTTTTTTAAGGAGCCCTATCAAAAGACCACTGCCATCGTTACCCCTACTAGGAATAAAAGTTTGTATGTGGCTATTTAGACTTTATAAGAGCAGAGTGAACAAAAACTCCAAGAGGGACATAGGGGTCTAAATTAATAATTGGGAAGCTTCATTTTGCTTAATTCTACAGACAAATACATTCAGTTTTGTTGTTTATTACATAATACGCCATATTATTAAATTTTTATGAAAAACGTCCAACACCCGCATTTTGTAATAATCACTGCATTATGTAATAATTTATTACAAAATGTGGGGAAATTTATTACATATTGCGTTCAAGATGTTTATTACAGAATACGGCAGATTATTACATAATGCGGTTTTATTACATAATGAAGTGCAAATGTATTACATTTTTTCTATCAAGTTATTACATAATGCGGTCCTACAGCACCATTTATAGTAGTACCTATCAATCACTCTCCAATTAGTAGGGTACAATAATGCATACTACATCATCAACAAAGAGCCATTAATTGAGCATTCAAATGAACAGAAAACACCCTACAATACATTCAGCTATATGTAGGTTATATACAAACACATACCACACATTTTTACATCTTATCAAACCCCACAACATTATAAACATTATAAACAAGACTTTCGATTAAGCCATTGATAAAGACATAATTTATACCATAAGTTTTTTACCGGGAAACACCCTAATTAGTCCACACAATTTGATAAACTTTACAAAGCATACGTTTAATTGTCAATCATCATACCCGTTGCTCTCAGGAAACATCCTAATTGAAGTTTTTCATTTAAGTCTTTTGGACTCTCTGTGTCTAATGTGTGAATATAGTATGCCTCCCTTTGTAATAATAATTTTTCCCTGTCACCTCCCCTTTTCATTGGTTGTACTAATTCTAAACCCTGGAAATGTAATTGACACACATCATGTCCAGCTGTCCAGCCTTGGGGAGATGCCAACATGACTGCCTTGTGGAAGAAGGTCCAAAGGATAGAACATTGGTCCTCGGCTCACAGTGCCCTGTCAGCAGTGTTGGGTAAAGTTACTTTTTTGATGACTTTTCAGTTATTTGTTGAGTTCACAAATTTTGGGAAGTCCCTAATTAAGACAAAATTATCAGGTAAATGGAGTTCATATCTTATAGCTAACTAGCTAAGGTAACACGGCTGACTGTAGTTGCTAATCAAGATCTACCAACACAATACAACACAGCCTACCCCTAATCTCGCGAGAACAGATTGAGAGGGAGATGTCAGATTTATAGGGACCTACACATATAAACGTAGAAAAGGAACCACCATGCATTGCATTGAATACAAAATAACTAATACAGTGAACCCTCGCTATATTGCGGTTCACCTTTCACGGTCTCGCTGCTTCACGGATTTGCATCGTGCATTGTGTTCTGCAGTCTGATTGGCTAAACAGTCTCTCCGCTTCTTCTCTACGTGTGTCGATAACGTTGCGGTTTATACACGGCTCAGTCAGAAGAGCAGTGAAATACACGTGAGTCACTATTTGTCCTACTGTACTTTGTATTTGTTTTCATAATAATTTTTCCTTTTCTCCCGTTCTAATCCAAAGACTGGGGTCGCGGTGGGGCGGTTCCGAACTCCGCAATTTGAAGCCTTTAGTTCGTATTGATGATTAAAATTATTATTTTACAGTACAGTAGTTATTTGTAAAAAAACATTTATATAGTACTTTTATTTGTTAAACAAATGCTTGGGCCTGTAAAAAGGTTTTGTTCTTTGGTTTCAATGTATTATGGAGTATTTCATTGTATAATAATTGTAAAAACGAGGAAAACGAGGGTTCACTGTACATGAATGAGTCCAACTTAAATGTTCATAGTCCCTGTAAACGCCAGCCCACACTGGCTGGGCGTGACAACACTAAACAATTAATGTTTCAACAATATATATATATATATATATATATTACAATATTGTAGCCAGTGCAGGACTTTTCTAATATTTACTTCCCCTGAACAATACAGTAAAAGGCATCTGAAAAAGGCTAAACTCAAAGAATACTGTCTGTAACGTGGAGAGCACCAAATATTAGTCCAGATCTGGGAGGAATTACCAGGATAACTGGAGTTGAATTAGCTAATCAAGATTGCTAGCTAACATTAAATAACACACAAACTTTGACATCTACCCAGTGGACTTGTGCTATTAAACCTCAATAAACACAGTTAAACATGTGAGTCTTGGAGAAACTCTTTACCAATATATCATAAATGCTCCTTTAACCTTTCTGACATGACCGGCATAATACAGGCTTACATAATACATTAGCATATTTCTGTTGTTAGCAGGGGCATGTTGACTCGTGTACCCATTAGAACAAGCTTGCTCGACATTTCACCCAGTTGAATCTGATTTCTACCACACGTGTAAAACTCATGGCTAAGAGATAACATAAAAATGGAAATGAAAATACATAATTAGCGCTACCACACTAGCAATGATTAGCTTAATGATGCAGAGTCACCCTTAGCTTAACAGCCTGCTTACTCTGCTACACCACCAACTACGGTTAACTATGATGTTGCTATGACCAATATATTTCAGTTTATATGCATTCTCATATAACTGTCCTAGGTGACTTGGAACATTTGTTTCACTTACACCGAAGGTAATGCCTGTTGTACTTAGCTAACGTAAGCGGTGATCTTTTTTTCATCGGCGACGCCATTTTGTTTTGGTCGAAGCAAAACACATTCTCCACCACATTCAAAGTGAATGTCTCAAAGATGTCACAGTCACACACTGTGTGTGCCCATGGGCGTATGGAGCTAAAAGAGTCTCAATAAAGATAAATGCACACACTACATTCACATATCCACACACAGGATTCATACATGCACACACATGGTTGATAAATACACACACACGATACACAAATACACACAAAATTCACAAATGCACACACAATATTTAAAAAACACATAAGATTCACAAATGCATACAAAATTCACAAATGCACACAAAATGCATAAATACACACACAATTCAGAAAGGCAAACAAAATGTACAAATGCACACAAGAATCAGAAATGCACAGGACAAGATTCAGAAATGTATTTCTGATGCACACACAAATATATCTTGATTCACAAACTGCTTGCGGTTTGTGAACATCACTGCATTTGTGTGTGAATTTTGAGACTCACCTGACTTGGCTCGACACACAAATGCCATTATGTTTCCACAACCGATCATAAAATGATTTGCGCAAATTTAAATGACAGCAAGAGGGAAGATACAAGCTATGCATTTTTCATACACATACGTTTTGTCACAGAATTTTTTCAAATGTATTTTTACAATTTAAATAGACGGCAAACGGTTGTTATATAAATGTGTTATTCAGGTTCATTAATAAAGCAGAGTAAGAAAAAATAAAAGCTTTTTGTTATGCTTTCATTTTATTTGTTTGACTTCACTTAAAGCATACGAAAATCACCACATGTATTATATCTGCCATTGGCATTTCATTACTTTACCTAAAGCAACCAAAGATTACTTTATAGTGTCTTATAAGTGTGCTATAACACATCATAAGAGATAATAATGCAGTAATGATAAAGTGCAGAGGATCATTGTAATGCTGTATAAAGCACTGGGTTTTTGTACATTATAAGTGATTATGATTATACTTATAATGCATTATGAATATTTGTATACAGGATTATGAGTATTTATGAGTATTTATGAGTGTCTATAACTATGCTTATAACGCATTATTACTACATTATGAGTACATGTATAATGCTTTATAATGCATTATGCATATTGGCGTTAAATAATGTGTTACTGAAATATTTATTGTACTTATATAAAATAAATTAAGCCTCTCATTAATGCAATGTTCCATGACCTTTACCACATGGCCAGTAATTGATGCCAATAAAACTTTCCGTTAACCCTGTTACCGTCAGCCCTGTTACCAATAAAGGGGTATATGCTTTTCTTACAGTATTTACATAATATACATATTTTTGCAGGTTGCTTCCCTAAATACCATGGCTTGTATTTATTTTACTGATGGTTGGGCTACAATGTGTGACCTATACTGATCTACACTCACGGCCACTTCATTAGGTACACCTGTTCAACTGCTTGCAAATATCTAATCAGCCAATCATGTGGCAGTAAGTTAATATATTTAGGCATGTAGACATGGTCAAGATGATCTGCTGAAGTTTAAACAAGCATCAGAATGTGTAAGAATGGAGATTTATATTACTTTGAACTTGGCGTGGTTGTTGGTGCCAGACGAGCTGGTTTGAGAATAGGTGAAAAAAACAAATATAAAATCAACTCATTTTATATGTTAAGTATTAGAAACCAGTTATCAACTCAAATAAATATGGATATTATTATTTTGTTTCCATAAATCTTCTTGAAACAGAAGATGCTGTGAAAGTGTCAATTGTAAATGAGCATATTCATACATGGAAAATAATATACCCCTCAATATTTTCACTTTACAAACACGATTTTATATTTCATAGTATATCAGATTTTTTATGAATATGGATTTAAAAGCTTTTCGAACTGTAAATGATATGTCAATAACAGGGTTGACCAGACATATGTGTAGTGGAAGTTTAAAGTGTTTACAGTACAGATATGCAGATATTAAGGGCTTTCACCTGGTTGGCTACCCCACACCTATTCCTTCCCAGAGTTGCTTCTTTAGAGACGCAAATACAGAGGATGCAGGGAGGTGTGAAGCATCACCCCTCTTCCTTGAAGACACAGCCTGAATGTAAAGACCAACTGAACACCTAATGT
>JACXGM010017728.1:0-19525 GCA_016801145.1 Umbra pygmaea | reverse complement strand
CCAATAGAACATTATAGATTCCCATGTAATAGGCTACATTTTGTATTTCACTCCAATAGAACATTATAGATTCCCATGTAATAGGCTACATTTTGTATTTCACTCCAATAGAACATTATAGATTCCCATGTAATAGGCTACATTTTGTATTTCACTCCAATAGAACATTATAGATTCCCATGTAATAGGCTACATTTTGGTTCAGGTGCAGGTAAAGGTATGGTTGTCAGAAATTGTCCTTCTGCTAGAAAGGGAGATGTGGAAGGGAAATGTGATGCTAGCACAAGTTTAATCTGAGATTTAACCCAAGCAGTTAATGTGAGCTGCCACATTGAGCTCATTTAGCCTGAACGATTTGATCTGGCAACCATTCTGTTACTTTAAAAAAAAAATCCAATAGGCTAGCTGATGTTTAGTATCAGAATATGATCCTTTGATATAGTTTTTTCTCCTTAGTTATAGATCTAGCCTAATGTTGCTGTTCTGGTAGATGTCCTTCAAATCAACATTTCAGAAAGACTAATTGGGAAGCATTTCTCAGAATTTAGCGCAATTACACATTTGATTAATTAAGTGATTGGAGAAATATAGATCAGTATAGATTTACATTTCCTGAAAGCACAACACTGTTTTCTAATGCTGGTACTGCCTTTTTGTTATTGTGTTTTAAGGTCAAACTGTAGCCTACTTAGCCAGCCAGATGATCATGTTTGGTAAACGACTATAGGCTTAATGAAAAGTCAATGATATATCATATGTATATATATTTTGTAATATAGCTTATTTTACTGGTGTGTATATCAAATCAGTGTGCCGTTTTGGGTGGATTACTTTTTCAATGTAATCATGACAATCATTTTACACATTTATATTCTAGTAATAACACTTACAGAAGGTTTTTGACAGATGATTGCAATGCTTTAATTATAGTATTCAATGTTTTTTGCAGTTACTTTTCTCAGGTGAACTGTCTAGCATGTTCTAATTAACAAAAGAAGCATAAAGTCGCAGTAAAGATTTTTGATACATTCAGAATCGCAATACGTATCGTATCGGCACACAAGTATTGTGACAAATGTATCATGAGGTCCCTTGCAATTCCCAGCCCCACTATAAAACACTGCAGTAATATAAAACACTGCAGTAAAGGCACTTTGTCCCACTTCTTTGTGTGGCTGACATCATGGTCTAATTCGGGTGAGTGAATGCGTCAGAAGAGGAGCTTCGTCCATTAGCAGCAGCATGGCTGGTAGTAGAACCTTTGTAGCAACTGCAGTACCGTGCCTTATTTATGCCTGGTGAAAAGAGATACCTTAGGTAGCTATGCTAGTTGTGATAGAAGATCTGTTGGACCAGGGATCAACATTATTTTGTAGGTACAGACATGGGCGAAAGGTTCAGAAGTTTTGCATAGTATTCAAATAATGCACCATTTACCTTGACAAGTGTTGAAATTAAAAGTAATTTTTTCATCTATCCATGTCTGTTTGCAGTGGATCCAAAAAATGTGTGAAAAGAACTTAATTTGTACTCATTCTATAACGGCATTCTAAAATGGGCTGGAAAATATTGTTGATTCCCTTTAGAAGTTATATGAAATAATTGTTTTGTAGTAATACCTCATGCAGACCATTCTCTTTTAATTAGTAACAAAGGTGTCTTCACAATCGCATAATTGTTAGAGCCAGTTAAAATGGAGAAAAGTGGTCACACTGTTGTTTTGTGTCACCCTGTATAATCTGAGGAGGTCGGGAAGTAGCGTGGGATCATGGGTTTTGTTATCGTCGTCAAATGACAACCTTCCAATCTAGCGTCTCCTGCAGAAAAAATGTTCACTGACAAAGTAATGTGTTGTTAAAAAATATTATAACTTATTTTCATGTTATGTTTGGCGGTTCCCTGGAGCTTAGAGCAACTACAGCAGTCAAAGGTTATATGATGCCATTGACGGAAGACAAGATGAAACGTCCCGTGTCTTCGAATGATATTACAATTTTTTTGGGTCTGAAAGTTGGTGGAAACATTTAGGATAATGTAAGTACACAACTAAGAAATATATATAATATAGGTGTAGCGATGTTTGCTTTTTCAATGCAAAGTACGTCTTTTGTTATTGTTTTGGAAAACTTATTGTACCTTTAAAAGGAGATGATATCCAAGTATGATCAATGTAAAAGGTACAAGACCATCTCTAAAGAGCTTGGTGTTCCTGTGAGCACTGGTGACAATATTATTGCGAAGTTTAATGCCCATGGGACTGGAGCCAACATCCCTGGATGTGGTTGCAAGAGGAAAATTGATCCAAGAATTAAGAGAAGGAGTGTTTGAATGGTGGAGAAAGAACCAACAACAACTTCAAAAATGTGCCAAGCCGATGTTCAAACTTAAGGTCCAACAGTCAGAGACGCATTATGACTTCCTCAGACCAATCATATACCCTTTGGTGAATAATAATCCTTGAGTTTTCTGCTATGGGCCCACTTGTGATCTGAGGGTCATGCGGTAATCTGTCTATGCCAACAGTTTCAAGTCACACCATCTAGGGTACCTAAGTCTTTTGCACAGCACAGTACCTGTAGAGTAAATCTTTCACCATTAAATTGTATAAATTCATCATGAATTGAATTGAAACATTGTCAACAAACTGCAAATGCATCCAGTTATAAACTGCATGTTGTCTTTGTGGAAAATGTGACGGTGTATGAAATCAGTAATGCTTTAATGTCAAAAGTGTTCAAACTTTTCCATTTGCAAATATTTTTACTTAACTTTAGTTTGATGAGAAGAGATTGAAGAAAAAACCACTATAATTAATTTAATGTTTTTCCTGTTTTTTCGAAGCCCGAGAGAATAGACCCTGGTGCCTCCAGACAAGGCTATGATGTCCGATCAGACGTATGGAGTTTGGGGATCACACTGGTAGGTCTGCAGCCCTCTGGTCTGCTTTGTCTTTGAACCTGATCAGACGTATGGAGTTTGGGGATCACACTGGTAGGTCCGCAGCCCTCTGGTCTGCTTTGTCTTTGAACCTGATCAGACGTATGGAGTTTGGGGATCACACTGGTAGGTCTGCAGCCCTCTGGTCTGCTTTGTCTTTGAACCTGGGATACTTCCTAATCTTAATCAAGGTTACCAATAATTTGGGAGTAAAAGTTAATTGAACCCCATACCTGTTTTACAAGATTTCATTTCTGTTTGACTCGGAATTGCAGCACTTGCAATGAAAAATAGACTATGTTTTGCATTAATTAGTGTAATAAAAATGTTAGCCAGCTTGTTACCAAACATCATGTCTGAAATATTGTTATTTTTAACAAGTTCATAAGCTATCTATCTAAACAACCTCCAATTATCAGACACTGTCTTCTATTATCAGCCAGATCCATATTTTGTTCGATTACATTATACTTTGTGTTAATTTTGTTTCAAAAGGCTACATAGTGGTGTTCTCTGTAGTGTTTACTAGACAACTAGCTCATTTGCTTGTCTTCTTGTAAAGCAATTAATGACACTGAGCTTTTCCTTGCCTAGCCCAGTGCGCCCTCATGTGGATTCGTAAATCAGTGTTGTCACCCAAAACCTTTTTATTCCCCAGTAAATGGTAAAGTCTGACAGTTTACATGTTATATATTATTTAACACACAAAAAATAGGATATTAAATGAGGTAGTGTCTGTCGCCCAAGTCTAGGGACGCCATGATGGTATTAAGGCCAGATTGGAAATGTGTCCAGGACACCGGGGTTAACACCTGCACTCTTACGAATAGTGCTATGGCATTTTTAGTGACCACAGAGAATCAGGACACCCGTTTAACGTCCCATTCAATAGTCAGAACCCTACACAGGGCAGATGTCGATTGGGAGGGGCGGGGAGGAAATACTGTAGAGTCAGCATGTTTTCTTTGCATTTGTTGCAGTATGAGCTGGCGACCGGGCGGTTTCCCTACCCAAAGTGGAACAGTGTGTTTGACCAGCTGACCCAGGTGGTGAAAGGAGATCCTCCACAGCTTACCAACTCAGAAGACCGGCAGTTCTCCCCTAAATTCATCAACTTTGTCAATCTGTGGTAAGGGCCAAACACTATCCAAGTGATTGTAAAGCCAATGTTGAAGTACTTTGTACAACACAGAAAAACAATATTTTTTATAGAGATGTCATACTTTTCAAACACAGATTTAAAGAAATCCACTTATGGTCTAATCATGTTTGCTAGTTACTGACATCAAGCTATCCACCTTTCAACTGCTCTACCTGTTATAGGAGCACATTGTCTGTGGTAGACTGTATTGGTATTCAACTGCTCTACCTGTTATAGGAGCACATTGTCTGTGGTAGACTGTATTGGTATTCAACTGCTCTACCTGTTATAGGAGCACATTGTCTGTGGTAGTCTGTATTGGTATTCAACTGCTCTACCTGTTATAGGAGCACATTGTCTGTGGTAGTCTGTATTGGTATTCAACTGCTCTACCTGTTATAGGAGCACATTGTCTGTGGTAGACTGTATTGGTATTCAACTGCTCTACCTGTTATAGGAGCACATTGTCTGTGGTAGTCTGTATTGGTAATCGGTAGACAGTTTAATGAAATGGACATTGTTTACATTGCCATGCAGTTCCAAGTTATTTTAACATGTAATTGTTTGATGACTCCATAATCATTCAAATATAAACTAACATGGATGTCAGTATTTGCATGTACAAATAATTTTTAACATTCAGCCTCCTGCCCATTTTGCCTATTAGTTAGACAAAACGATGTGAAACAGATGGGTATGCAACCAAATGAAGACACTATGGATACAGTTAAATGTCAATTTAGGTCAGCATCAAATAATTAGGGTTGATTATTCTTTGAGCGCTGCTACATTCATTCAGGTTCTATACCTTACTGTTACAGTATTCACGCATGCAAAATATGCTTATATACTGTATTACGACTTCCCCTGCATATTATTCCCTCTTATCCCCCTGGTGTACAGAATATCTGTTTCATGTGTCTCGCAGAACTTAATTGAAGAGTGACCTTTTATTGATTTATTCTCTCCCTTCTTCAGCCTTACAAAAGATGAGTCAAAAAGGCCAAAGTACAAAGAGCTTCTGGTATGTATTAAATGCATACCTGTACTTATACCCTGTACATATTACTGCAGTTATTATGCTGTTACATGCTGTTTCTATTTCTGTCTCTTCACTACAGAAACATGCTTTCATATTGATGTATGAGGAGCGTTCTGTGGATGTGGCCAGTTATGTCTGTAGTATCCTAGATCAGATGCCTACATCTCCCAGCTCCCCCATGTACGTCGACTGACGGTAGGGGAGATGGGCAGCATGGAACAAAGACGACGACAACAACAGCGTAAAGATTTGATTCATCACATACAGCAGTGTTAAACTAAGAGAAGGAACGTAAACAAAACTCCACTTGCAATAGGACTGATGATAATTTCAGTCACGTTTGTACAATATCAACATTCACACACATTTCTCTCTTGTTCACAAACACACTTACACTAGTAACTGAATGAATATGTCATGTATTTCAATGTGTGACCTCATCTCTATTGTGGATAAAGTAGTGATTTAAAATCTGGAAATGTATTTATAGTGTTAAATCACTTGTGGAATATTTGATTTGCGGATACTTTAATCAAAATACTGGAATCATGCTCTTTGTGAATCGTCCCACCTCTTCCATGGATGTAACTTTAAGAATTGTGTCTGGTATATTCAAAGAACTTGTGCTTCTTAGCGTGTAAAGCAATGTAAAAGGTAACTGCATTGATAAACTGGATCAAATGGCCTAATGTTGTGAGGGTCCTCCCTTAACTGTGCAATGGACTGTGCTGATATTTAAATAAAACATAGAGAGACATAATTTTGCTTCAAGATATATTTAGTTATTCTGCATGTATGTGAGCTCAGGTTATCCATTTCTGGTGTAGAAAAGCAAGCCTCCACATAAACACACTCACTTGCTCTCTCGGCCTTGGCATATATGCAACCATAGACAATATATCAGTGCAACACTCTCTTTAAAAGCTAAAGCTGTATGTATGGTGCTGTTGTACTGTAATTACTCAATGTTTTTAATTCCTGTAAATAGCCACACGTTTATCTGTAATGAAACGGCCTACTGTACCAACTCTGCTTACAGTGGGATGTTGTAATGCATCTGTTCAGCCCCTAATGATTTCAGCTGATATGCCAGTGTTTGAAATGCATGGCACCTGAACTGAGTTCAGACTGATTGCAAGTGTTTGAAATGCATGGCACCTGAACTGAGTTCAGATTGATTGCCAGTGTTTGAAATGCATGGCACCTGAACTGAGTTCAGACTGATTGTGTACACAGAATGTAGCGCCAGTACACAGTGTACAAATGGTCAGCTTCAACTACAGGGTATCCTAAGTGGAGAAATACTGGCACAGTATAAACCATTTATTTATTAAATTGGTTGGATATAATTGCATTACAACATTAAATGTTTGTACTTTCACAGTAAAGCATTAAATAATATCATGTGGGCAGAATGTGTAAAGTATTTAATGATTACTATGATATTAAAATTATCTTGTGAAAGATAAAGTTGAGGATTTTATTTCGATTATGTGTCAATCATTTTTGTATTGTATATTTGTTTTGACTGAAAATACGGGTTTAAACTTTGAGCATGAGTTTCTTTTGTCACAGAAAACTGTAAGTAATGCCTGACAAAAAATAAAATGTGTTCAGGAATTTTCTTTTTTGATGTTCATGAAGTGTAGAAAAGATGCTGAATATTAAAGAATGTGCTGCTGGGGTCATGGAGAACAAGCTATCAATATGAATGTTCAGAACAAGGAGGACCTTGTGTACAGTATGCATGATTTTGCTCTTACCTTGTACCTGACTGATTGATTGCGTCACTAATTGGTTAAGATCTTTCCTCCTACGGTATATTACATTTTGCTTGTACATTTATGTACATTTCTATAGCTGCCAAAATCTTTTCTACTGTCAAGTATGAACATTTGAACAGTGACACAATGTCATAAGTTTGCCACCACAAATTGCTTTAAAATAAAACAAGAGTCAGATGGCTCAGTGGTTAGCGAGTCAAATTTGTGGGCGAAAGGTTGCTGGTGCGATTCCCGAGTGGGCAAGAATGTTGTGTCATTGAGCAAGGCACTTTACCATAAGTTGCTCCAGGGGATTTCAGCTGTACTTGCTGTAATTACAGTATGTAATGTGCTCTGGATAAAAGCGCCGCTTAATGACATGAAATGTTCTGAATCCCAAGGGCATTATGACACCCAGTTTCATGATCAGGTTGGCAGTCTAATTACCTAGTGACAAAACAGTCAAATTCTACAGATCATATTGTGTTTGTAAGGTTTAACCAGTTGACATGAAGGAACAAGTCTGTCATTTTCTTAAATAATGCATCACTTTCAAAAGAGGTGACAGATCAAAATTCCTCAACGCCTGGATAAAACAAAAAAGTTATTTACACGAACGCGCCCATTTTTTGTGAACCGGCAGGAATTGGGTGCTATTGGTTGCCCTCCGCGTTTGCCTAGTCACCGTGGTACTGTCAAACATTTGCAGATACTGTACCTGTGGGGAGATAGGAAATTCACAGCGATTCTTATTAATTCTCGCACACTGACTGCACTGCACGCACACTGACTGCACTCCAATGAGTTAATCGATGTCAGTGCGCAAGCTAAAAAAACAAATAAATAATAATTTGTACTATATCAGAGCCATGTAGATTGTTCTTTATTATATATTTTGGAAACGTGCCATTACGTTCTTTAGTTTTATTTTTTATTCTGGCTTTCTACATTATATTTCGATTACGAATACGATTGGCTTAGCAACTGATTGACGCAGCATGCCATCATTGACGCGATTGCTAGCCTGTTGGCGGGTGAGACTGAGACTTGTGGTCCTATCCTGTGGTCTCATCTCCTACAAATAGCGAACCGAACCTCTGCCGTTGCCGCCCACAATCTATCTGATTGGTTTACAAGTGCGTGATGAAGTCATCATTCCCCACCGGAAGAAACAGTTGATGGTCCATCAAGTCACGTTACAACCAATGAGTTGTTTGCGAATGGCATTCCATTACAAAAATATGTTTATATTTGAATGATGTGCTGATCGGTAATATTATGATGATTGTGAAGACGTCTGCTGTATTGTACGACATACAAATGTAGTTCCCCTGGTTTGACTCCTTTAATGTTAAGCTATGAATAAAGTATGTCTCGCTTGTAAACCCATTGAATGGTTATTTGTAAGAAACATATCTACTCGCTTAAGAAACATCGCATGCCGTCAACATCGTTTTACCCGGGCTATTTTCCAGTTGATGCGGACAATGTCTACAGAAGGAACAGAGAAACACAATCTGGGTTCAAAGAAACCCAGACCACCCAAAGAAACACTGCGACATGTGAAAACTAGAGAGCAGAGGAAACGTGGAGTGGATGTGCATGGACCAGCCACTGTATACGCGCAGGTTGTAGGGGCCGGGAGCCGAGATAATGGCCCATCTCTTTATGTTTTCTCTGAGTTCAATAGGTAAATCACCCAGAGACATTAGTGTCAAACCGTTAACATGCGACTGGACAAATATATTTGTATATTGGCTATGTACAGTAGGTATGCAGTTGTCGGCAGAATGTACACTTATTTTTCTTCTCTGGCAGGTACCTATTCAACTGTGGTGAGGGGACACAAAGATTAATGCAAGAGCACAAGTACGTTGAATTTCCTCCTGTCATTGTTACAGTACAATTCATCATTCAGTCTCAGCTCAGTAAATCTCAACAATATCCATTTTCTTCAGGTTGAAAGCTGCTCGGTTGGACAATATTTTCATCACTAGAATGAGCTGGGACAATGTTGGTGGTCTATCAGGTAAGTTCCTTTTTAATATATCCAACAAATATTAAGTGCTAGGTTTAAGTTCATTGTAACATGCACAAAAATGCAGATATAATTGCATGTACAGGGATACCTACCAGAATGCATAGTACCTGCTATGAAGTTTGGTCGAGGAGAGATGGTGGTCTGGGGCTGTTTTTCCAGGATTTAGGCCCCTCAGCTCCAGTGAAGGGTGCTCTAAATGTTAGAGCAGGGGTATTAAACTCTGGACCGCCAAGCCAGATCCACTCCACTTTTTCATTGCAACCCTCTAATCTGAGACTTAGCTACTTAGACCTGGGACACCTATTTAGACCTGGGACACCAGGTGAGTCCAGTTAATGTTGAGGTAGAACAGAAAACCAGCAGGCTCCAGACCCCTTAGGGTTAGAGTTGAAGACCCCTGTGTTAGAGGATACGAAGACATTTTAGACAATTCTGTGATTCTATGTTTGGTGCGGTGGAACTTGAGTGACCTGCACAGAGCCCTGACCTCAACCCCATTGAACACATTTGGGATGAATTGGAAAAGCAATTGCGAGCCAGGCTTTCTTGTCTAACATTAGTGCTTGACCTGACACTTCGGTTGAAACCGTTCCATACAGCTGCCATGGCGCGGCTCAGAGATGGTTTTGAAATGCCTGACCGGTCAGCCAGCTCTCTCTGAAAACCGCCGGTTGCAAGGAAGCCCAGTGTGGTGAGAACTTGCAAAGGGACAGGTAACGTGTGGTTCCTTGCTGTCTCACGTTCTAAAGCTGGCCCAAGTTCAGCACAGAGTTCCAACAGGGTAACCCTTGGCAACCTGAATCGACTCATAAGCCAGTCATCATCGTGGGCTAGCAAATCAGTTTGGTCTCTGAATACACGCTCTCTCCAGATTCTCCTATTTGCAATGTCTGCAGTGCCAGAGCAGCCATTGCGCATCAAATATAGCAGCATGATATACGCATCCTTTTATAGGCTACACCTAATTTCCAACACCTTGTTCACTTATTTACACATTATCCACAGAATCAATTGAGCATCAACAGTGAGTGATTTCGCACAACTGTTACTGGAGGTGGATCCGGGCGTCATGCCTCCTGTGCGTTATGGATGAGCCAAAGTCAGGCTCACAGAGACAATTGCATTTTCCCATGCAAATCTTGTAGCTGCACAGCGAGTAGACTATACATTTCATATGTGGTAAATAATCTGTGCTGTGTGCAATGTTAACCATATACAGAGGGTGACATGCATTTCCTGAATAATTTTGTCGTTCATTTGACACCCTCAATTTTAACAGAAGTTATTGAGTGGTGGCAGATTAAGGTAATGGCATTTCCCGTTTGGGTTTTGGCATTTTGATGTGAGGCATCCACATCAATGATCAAACTTTTATTAGCGTAATTATGTTTTTAGAATAGTCAACGTCATAGACGTATGACAGTAATTGTAGTGGAAACTTGAATTTGTAATGTTTAGTGAGTTATGGCACTTTTCAGTTAGAATTTGTCACGTTACAGAGCCAGACTAGACTTTGCGTACGGCCCGCACATTCTCACGTCAAGTTAATTTTTATACATCACACCATGTGCGTGGAAACCAGCGTTCGCAAGCTTTTCGTGCATACGCAATGTTAATACATGAGGCCCCAGGTGTCCACATACAGTGCCTATAGAAAATCATCATTTCCTGTCAAAATCCTTACCTTTTGTCACATTACACCCTTGGAAATTATAATAAATCAAGTCTAACTTTTGCTAGCTGTAGTTACACATTATGTCATCAAAGTGAAAATAACATTTACAAAAATTCTAAACAATTGTGAAATTCCTGGTTTGGAAAAGTGATCGACTGGAAGACAGCAGCTCTGTCTTTTGGGCAGCAAATTGTGCCACTCCTGTTCAAAACACTTAACCCAAATTTATTTTTATAAGTCATTCTGGATACTTTTTTGCGGGGGTCAGATGGCTCAGCGGTTAGGGAGTCAGACTTGTAGTAAGACTTGTAGTCGCAAGGCACTACAAGTTGCTCCTGAGGAATGTTCTTGTAATCGCTTTAAGTCGCTCTGGATAAGAACATCAGCTAAAAAAATGTAAATGAGAGTATATGCTATAAGACTGAAATGTCCTCAGATGTGTTGACACTGTGTGCTTTTTCTTGATTAGGGATGATTCTGACACTGAAAGACACTGGTGTCCCTGAGGTTGTTCTCTCTGGACCACCACAACTGGTGAGTGGACTTCATATGCCCTTCTTCGATTGACCACATTTTAGCGCACCGCTCTGCATCGTTACGGTCTGTCAAGGCGCATCGATGGTTGAGTCTTGTGAATGGGTCTGGCTTAATTCACAGGAAAAATGGCTGGTGACGATTTTAAGTAAGCAAATAGGGGTGTGGAATTTTTCTGGTGAGAAGGCTACTTCCTCTTTCCGAAACGTGCCTATAAAGCTTTAAAACCTATTTCTTGATATTTTAAAAATATGAAAAAATTCTGATTCATATCAGATAATGTTTCCCTATACTATTTAGCGTTTTGTTAAACACAAAAGCAATACCTAAAATTTTACATATTACTATTTTTATGTTATGGTGGTATAAGTGCATAAAATAGATTTTTTTTAACTTAGAATCCTCACAGAAAGAAATAAGTCAATTCAAGTCAAGAATCCAACAAACATTGGCTGAGAATTTTTCAGTTTGTAAACCCAGCCACCGGTCTGCTTCGTCCCGGACGACCACTATATATCATTTTTCTCTGACGTAGACTGGTAAGGTGCGCTACCCAGAGGGAAGTTTGTAGATGGTACACCATCCTTGCCGTGATTGGTGTAGACTGGTGTGGTGCGTCACTGTAATGGGATAGAGCCTGTAGTGAGCTGACTTGGGGATCTGTAATAGGTTAATAGTTCTTGTGGTGTCAAGTGCAATGCTGAGTGTAATGAAAATGCTTTCTCTTGATTTAGGAGAAATATGTCAATGCCATTAGAGTTTTCTCTGGACCACTGGAAGAAATCAAGCTGGCGGTTCGACCATGCACTGAGAAACAACACACAGATGACACAATGACAGTCAGTCAAATACCAATACATGGTCAGAACAAGAAGTCATTTTGTTAAAGTGTTCATATAATTTTATAAAATATATTATTTTCTGATAAATAAAGTAGTAAATTTATGTTCACAACCTGGTTGTCCCGTTCTAGCCCAACTCAAAAAGGACGAGCCGAAGTGCATCCCTAACTCAAGGAAAAGCAGCCCCTCCAGTAGTCCCCAGCAGAGGGCGCTGTCGATGCCTGATGACTCTGACAACAGCAGAGAAGACAGGAGGGAAAAAGAAACCAGCCCAGGTAAGATCAAGTAGATGTTTGTTCAGAAATAAATATATAATCTAAACTGTTTTAAAAAAGATTTGGAATATGAGAGTTTTTGGGGTGCCAATAATGACATTTTTGGAGAACATATTCAGTCAATTAAATTGTGTTTTCTTTGAACAGTTTACCTCAGTTAATGGTTGGATTTTGTTTAAAACTTTGAGTGGAAGATCAATTAACTTTTTTATCCACAGGTGCCAAAAAGTTTGGATGGCACTGTGAATTTAGTAGCCCTTTAAGGTTGAATAAAATAAAATGATTGCCTGTTTTATTAAGTTGTTAATTTGCTACATTAGGCATCGCTTAATACAAGGATGTTGAGATCCAAACGGCAGTATTTCACACATTGCATTTTCATCATAGGTGGACAAGCAAGAGCATCCAGGGATCCGTCTTTGGTTGTGGCATTTGTTTGTAAGGTAAGAAATCAAATCTGTTTAACAACGTTTCTCCCACTGTGAGGGAGTGTGGAAACAATAGATGAACCTGCTTCACGATCCCAATATTGATGGAGGACACTCTATGTCATGTTTTAAATAATACATTAATAAATCAAGAAGCAATGAACAGTTACTTTAAGCAGAAAAGTACTTTTTATATGCAATAAATTATCCCTCACTGCTTGTATTTTCAGTGAAAACACCACTGGTGGAGCAATGTGCATATTTTACTTACAATAATTTTTGTATGCAGTTAGATGTAAACTTTACTGGTTACCTCTTTTGGAAGAATGTGTTTTATTAATTTTTTATGTCATGTAATTCTTTGCATGCAGCTTCATCCCAAGAAGGGAAATTTCTTGGTTGCTCAAGCAAAAGAACTTGGATTACCAGTGTAAGTAATTATTAAATATTTCATTACAAATGCGATTCAGCAAACTTAATCTGGTATTGATAGTTTGTCTGATGGACTTTTAACAGAGGCACTGCAGCTATTGGTCCTCTCATTGCAGCTCTGAAGGATGGGAAGACTGTGAATTACGAAGGAAGAGAGGTACCTCAAATATGTCTAAATGTTATCCCTCGTTCAAACAACTCTGTAGGCACACTACAGATTATGTATTTGAGATGTATTTTTAGAAGAGCAGATACATTTAACGGGGTTGAACATCAATGTGTCTGAAATTTGAAAAACGTTTGATAGCCTCTGCCATACTTAAAGTGTGGTGCAGGTAAAACTCTCCTTCAGTTGATCCCTGGTACGACACAATGTGGAGTTCTCAATGTTCACCATCTGAATACGAAATTCAACCCACCTGTCATGTCCAGTACCGGCTTGAGTCGGTCTCAACTCTTTTCAGAATCGACAGAAATGAACTCTTACTCTCTGTTTTTCAACGCCTGTCTTCAGAGTCAACTACTGTCCACTTGAGTATATCCAATTAGGTGTTGTTGACAGTCACAGTGAGCTCTGTTCCTTGATATTAAATTGCTATTAAAAGGATTAGGAGCTCTAGCCATCGAAGGCTTCCAGGTAGCTTCCCGTTCCAGTACATGTGCTTGCTCGTGTCACTTTGACATTGATTGTTTACGGGCCCATGAATTCCCTGCTGCGCAGCCGCAGTTTGTTTGATCTCTGCATCTTTCCCTGAGAAAGGAACCAAGGTACAACAGCAGGGCACCATGCAGTTAAGCCATGGTGAAAAGAGGACTATAATCCTTGCGTTTAGGTTGAGCCTGGGGTTTTATCACCTGGAAGGCAGAACGTCCAGGCCAACCTGAGACATTATTGGCCTTGAACAGCATGGCTTTATTATGGGTTAATAAAGCTTGTTCCCTTTTAGGGAAATGGGGTTAGAGACATCGCATGCTCTCTACTGTAGTTATTTCTTAATTGCATGCAAATATCGGTTGCGTCAATTCACATTTGAGCATGAGCAATGAGCAGTAAATTAAAATGACTTTAGATTAATTTGTGTAGGAACTGACACGATTTTTGTGTTGGGAGTATAAAAACAATATTTTTAACATATTATGATTGCCTGTTTGCGTCAGATCTGTAAAATGTGTGTGTAATTGATCTTAAAGTTCGAGTCATTACAGCGGGCTATTCAGTTATTACAGAAAGGCTACTTAAAAAACTCTTAGTCGTTCCTTAGTGAGTTATGTAACCTGAACACACAGTATTTTAGTTTACAGAGAGAAATGAATCCAAATATGCCTTTCCATTTCAAATGGTAACTTCAGCTTTGTATAGGGGCGTGAACCATCATTATTTATTTTTTAACTTTGTCATCTAACTAGTAATAACTACCGATACTTTGAAAAGATTACTGATGTCAATGTTTAAATAAGAGGTTACTGTTTTGCTTGGATTTGTCCCAAATACCAAGGATTATTCTAGCAGTGTGTTGAGAGCATTTCTCTAAAACCAATAGGTATGTCACACAAACCATTCAACTCTGCCAGCCACACTTACATTCTGTTCATTTCAACTCGTCATAGGATTTCTGAAACGTACCTTGAAAACCTTTCCGCGTGTTGTCGGATTGCATTATTTTTGTTTTCCTACAGATCCATCCTGAGGAGGTGTGCACTCCCACAGATCCAGGCCCGGCCTTTATTGTTGTGGAGTGTCCCTCCGAAGACTTTGTTCAACCAATCAGCACCAACCAGCAGCTCAGCAGGTAATAGCCTTTAGGGGACTAAATGTGACATTACTCCTCATTCCTTCTTCCGTAATTGTAGTTCATTAATTTTAATGATTTGCTTCGTTTGCAGATACCAGAGTGGAGGAACTGAAGACTCTGCAGTCTTAGTGGTCCACATGACTCCAGAGAGTGTTCTGGAAAACAATGAATATAAGCAATGGATGGAAAGGTATTCAATCTCAGTGTCTAGACTGTTGTTTATAAACAGTTAGGTCTGGAAATGTAAGGACACTGACACACTTTTCCTGATTTTGTGTCTGTACGGCACCACAACGGAATTGAAATGAAACATCCGAAATGCAATTGAAGTGCAGACTTTCAGCTTTAATTCAAGGGGTTGAACGAAAATATTGCATGAGATGTTTAGGAACTGCAACCATTTTCTAACACAGTCCCCTTATTTCGAGGTCTCGAATGTAATTGGACATATGAACACAATCATGAATAACATTTTAATTTTAAATACTTTTCTGAGAATCCTTTGTAGGCAATGACTGCTTGAGGTCTGTAACCCATGGACATCACCAAACGCTGGGTTTCCTCCTTTGTGTTGCCTTGCCAGGCCTTTACTGCTGCTGTCTTCAGTTGTTGTTTGTTCTTGGGTGTTTCTGCCTTAAAGGAACACTCCAGTCAAAATCGTTGTGCTGGTCATGTTTCCAACATGACAGTCGCTAAAAACGTGTTTTCCAAAAACCTGCGGTGACATCACTGCATCATTTTCAAAAATACATCTAGATTCAGGGCATGTTTGGTTGACTTCCTGATATTTATTTATCCTGTTTTATTCTCCTATCAACTCGATTCAAATATTGACTCGCTTCAAAACTAACTAATTTTTGAGAATATTGCTGCGATGTCACCGCAGGTTTTTAGAAAACAATGATTATGAGCTGTTTAGGGGTCTGGAGAGTTCCTTTGAATTTAGCCTTCAGAAAGTGAATCATGTTGAGATCAGGTGATTGACTCGGCCATTGCAGAATATTCCACTTCTTTGCCTTAAACTCCTGGGTTGCTTTCGCAGTATGTATGAGTCATTGTCCATCTGTGAAGTGAAGCGCCATCCAATCAACTTCACTGAATTAGGCTGAATCTGAGCAGACGATATATCCCTATACACTTCAGAATTCATCCGGCTGCTTCTGTCCTCTGTCGCATCATCAATAAACACTAGTGACCCAGTCCCATTGGATGCCATGCATGCCCATGCCATCACACTGCCTCCACCGGGTTATACAGATGATGTGGTATCATGAGCCGTTCCAGCTTGGTTTCATCTGTCCAAGGAATACTGTTCCAGAACTTGGCTGGCTTTTGAAGATGTTGTCTGGCTAGGGTCTAATCTGGCTGGCCTTTCTATTTTTGAGGCTTATGAATGGTTTGCACCTCTTGGTGAAGTCTTCTCTTTATGGTAGTTTTGGCTAATGATATGCCTACCTCCTGGAGAGTGCTCTTTACTTGGGTGAATGTTGTGAAGGGGTTTTTCCTTACCACAGAAAGGATCCTACAATCATCCACCGCTGTTGTCTTCTGTGGACGTCCAGGCCTTTTTTGTTGCAGAGCTCACCAGTGTGTGATTTTCCTCTCAGACTGTACCACATGGTTGATTTGGCCACTTCAAATAATGGTCCTGCTATCTCTGATAGATTTGTTTTGTATATATATTATTTGCAGCCTAAGGATGGCTTGTTTTACTTGCAGTGATAGCTCCTTGGACTCCACGTTGTGGGTTCACAGAAACGGCTGCCAAATGTGAATGCCACACCTGGAATCAATTCCAGATATTTTACCTGCTTATTTGATGAGTAAATAATGAAGGAATAGCCCACACCTGTCCAGGACAGTCCAATTAACTTTGTTCCCTTGAAAAAGAGGGGGCTACATATTAAAGAGCTTCCTCCAATTTTGATGTGAGTACCCTCAAATTAAAGCTGAGAGATATTTATTATTCAATTGTAACTTGAATATATAACAGCCAAAATTAGGAAATTGTCAATGTCCAACAACTGGACAACTGTACACTATATTCTGAGGTTCACGTCCCTCTCCCTTCTCTAGTGGTTGTTTTTATTTCTCTTTGATATGTTGTGAATGTTCATGAGTTTGTTTTTCTGTTTTAGGTTTCCATCCACCACAGAGCACCTGATTCTAAATGAACAGGTTTGCACTGTTCACAATGTCAGGAGCCACAAGATACAGACACAGCTCAATTTGATTCATCCAGAGATATTTCCAGAACTCAAGCACTATAGAACAAAGGTAATTTGTTAGCGTTGGAGTGGTAGTTTCACATTGTAACCTGCTGTTACATAGAGATAAGCGTGTTCACGTGGAAACCTTTTTCAGCATGCATTGTATTGTGCAAATTTAATCCATCTGCTTCTTGTGTTTTTGATCTTCTGAAGGAGAATCGGGCTACGCTGAGTGTCCCAAATGTCAGGGCTGAATGTCTGCTGAAGTTCCAACTCAGACCCAAGATTGAATGGCAAAGGTGAATTTCTTTTAAAAGCCCCGATTTAACAGACATTACCTGTAATCTGCTTAGTCAAAGAACCAGATTATGACTTTTTTCTTTCTCCTGTAGATGGCAAAACAGTCAAAAGTAAAATGATGAATTTAGTTTCTACCCCTTTAAGCAGTATTTAATCAGTTGTGTGTGCTGTGTTTTTCTTTTTTATTAGAGACGCCATCCTCTCTTGTGACACTGAGGAATTTTTGAAAGAGGCTGCAGAAGCCCCTAACTTTCTCCAAGAAGTGGAGAAGTGCAAGCAGTTCTGTGCCACTGAAGTGCTGTCTGGTAGGGCTGTCAAAATAATATTCTATATGCTAATGATATTCAAGTCTAAGAAGGAAATTACTTTTTGAATGCAAAAACCAATATTCTAAAATTAGGATTTGCGCAGACTGACAGTTACTACACAACTGTTCAAAAATCCCCTCACCAACCAGGTGAGAATAACCTCATTCAGTCTAGTAGTGACGGAATCAATTCATCATTAGTTTATATGGCTGAGAGCGAGGACACTGTTATTTGGTCAGCCCCAAGATTTTTTTGAACTGACATTTAAGCTTCCAGATAATTTATTTCATATCACTTTTGCTTCTCATCTTTCCCGAAGGGTGACAAAGAGGGGTGTGGCGGGGGATACAGTACACAACAATGACAATGGGGGTGATAGCTTCTTTAAGGAGTGTTCATACTTTTAGACAGGCAAAGAGATGTTCACGGCCTTTTGACCAATCACAGCACTCAATATTCCAGGCCAACTGAAGAAATTTAGAAAATAATTAATGTGCTTGAACTGCTGACGTCCCTCTGATCGAAATGTAACCCCCCCCAAACATGACATTTACGTCAACCAGCAAACCAAGTCATACTTTTGCCTCTTTCATCTAGAGGTAAAAATTGGCCTTCACGCAGCTGTGTCAGGGAAGTTAAAAAAATAAAACGAAATGAGTGCAGGATTTGGTTTTAACAGTGTGAGTCTTAAAACAGCAGCTAATATTTGACAGCAGTGAATGGAGAAAAAAGCCACATCGTTCTGGAAGCTATATGATCCGATCACAGTACCCTACGAATCTCAGTACACCGATATGAATTTGGGTATGTTTTCCAAATATATTTTCCACAAGAACCTAGATGCATTCAGCATTGAACAAGAAAATATGTTTTTTTTTTGCAGCCTATTCACCCAATATATGGAACAATTTCAAGGTGTTTTCAACAACATAGAGTAGGCCTACTTATAATTTGTCCAATAAATGCCACTATGTTATAACTAATGTGAAGTGTTTATCATTCTTAATCAGACATTCCAATGTTTTGCATAATATTGCCCTCTACTGGACACAGTTGGCACAACACTGAACTTGGATTTGAAATTAATTTTTAACCTATACATTTTGATGTAGATATCTAAAAATAAATAAATAATCAATTATAGTTATTAAAAAATGTTGACAGCCCTAATGTCTGGTGAGACCCCTTGTGATACATAGCATCTAGCATGTCAGAAGGAGAAGTTAAATTTGTCATGAATTGACACACATTACTAACTGGGCTAATAAGAAAGTAATTGAGTTTAGTTTCCTATTGTCATTTTTGTGTTATTAAATATTTACATTTAACAGTAAACTCATGTTCATGTCACATCAAAAGGTACAGCCAGAAGAGGACTGGCTACCCCCTTGAGTCTGGCCTCTCTCTAGGTTTCTTCCTAGGTCCCTCCTACTAGGGAGTTTTTCCTAGCCACTGTGCGTCACTTGTGTTGCTTGCTTTTGGGGGTCTCGGGCCGGGTGTCTGTCAAAGCACTTTGTGACAACTGCTGTTGTAAAAAGGGCTTTATAAAATAAATTTGATTGATTGATTGATCAAAAGTATTTGGCTCACAGTAGGAAATTGTTGAATTGTTCTTGTAGGGTGGGCAGAAAAGTACCCAGAAGTGGTTTTCTTGGGGACTGGATCTGCTCTTCCTATGAAGATGAGGAACGTCAGTGGTACCTTGGTCAACATAAGGTAAAGACCCTTAGCACCTATGTGAGTTAGCGAGTGTAAACGCCTGTTTGTTTCACTGTGTGTATGATGTCCCGCCTCCAGCTCCTCT
>JACXGM010017726.1:6021-19625 GCA_016801145.1 Umbra pygmaea | reverse complement strand
CGTTCTTTTCAGTTGCCTTGCTTTTAGCGCAGCTCATATAAATGAAAGCTTTTATCCAACAAGATTTTTTCATCTGTGTTGTCTCCGGGTAGACTAGGGCATTCAGAATTCCGAGTGAATGCCGTCTGCTGTTGAAGCCCATCAGGACCATGTTGTTGATTGTCATATTTTTAACCAATCAGATTTCGACTTTACCATGATGGGTGTGTTCTTTGACCAAGTAAAGCGTTTCTGCCGGCCTAGCCTTACGTCAGCATCGTTTCTGTTGCTGATAGGAGGGGCAGTTCAAAAAAACGTTTGCCATCCGAAAAACAACTAGCTTATACAACAATTAGCATTGGCTAGTTTAGCTCTCCCTTCTCCGATTTCTTTAAACTTTCAATTTTTAGATTGTTAGATTTTTTACTTTTAGCAGAATGGCAGATGAAGGTGAAGAAGTTGCTTTGGTGGCGAATATAGGACTGGGCAGGATCGACTCTCAGCACTGGGCAAGATATTTTATTGGAACTTAACGCAAAGATGTGTTGTACAACCACGTCATAGAAGTCTTTTTAAAAGAGAAAGGACTTCGTTTTCAAATAATGAGCAGCTTTGGTGAGTTTTATGGATTTTTATATATTTAACCAGGGATGGGCCGATACCGATACCAGTACATTTAAGTACAGGAAAGAATGAAGGATGCAATTCGGTGCATACTGTAAATGTAGAAAACGGCATGAGCAACGCCCCGGAGCTAGCCTCTGAAAGCCACCTTTAGGGAGGAAAGACAAATGTCGGTAGTTTGCAAAACTTCTGGGTGAACAAAATAGTGGTATTTCTGAGTTCTCACATACTAACGTTAAGAAATATAACTTAAAAGAAATACGATGTAGCCTATTTATATTTTGTTCAATAGATTACATTGATAGTACAGCTTTTGTGAATCGATTATCATAAAACAATATTATAATAAAACTCCTGTTTTGGAGAAAGTCACTTCAAACAGACATTCTTATCTTACACAAAACGTCTGCAATGCTTAGTTAGGGCAAATTCGAACACAAACGTCTATTGCGTTCGCATTTACAAACGTGTTTCTCTCACTTAATTAGGGAAGGAGACGTAAACCATTGACATCTAATAAATATTACACATTCTTGACCTGCAATGTAAATTATGTTCTTCTGGATATGTAGGAATATTTACTTTTCTATATTTGAATTGGCTCATCAACATCTAAGAAATAGCAGATTTTAGCTTAATAAATGTGACATTTGGCAAAGTACTCCTATCGGTACTCGTATCAGCAAGTACCCAAAATGAAATACTCTGTACTTGTACTCGTTCCATAAAAAGTGGTATCGGCCCATCCCTAGCCTTAAAGGTTCTTAACGGGGCTTAGTGCATGTACTGTATTTGTATTCATGCAGGGGGAGATAAACAGACACACTTCATCCTGGCGCCAGGCCTGTTAAATACTTGTTAATTATTGCTGCTTGTTTTAGATCACTATTGGTGTGACGCATGTGCAGATCATATATATAAGGTCTGTGTTTCAGATTCAGGGGTCGTGGGCTGTGCATTTGAGTGTGCGTGGTAAACCTCGATGTGCATTTGATAATGCGTTTTGTTACATTCTTATTGTTTCAGTTGTGTCGGGTCAATTAGTGTATTGTAAGTCTCATAGGTGTTGAGCCTCGTGTTAAATAACCTTTATCGATAATAAACTTATCTTCACTATGAATATGGGGTGCATTATATGCCGATTGACAATAACCTATAGCCCTACAATGTCATTGTGAGGTTATTATAATGCGTTTTCATTTTGGGAAGATAGTGAAGGCCTAGGTGTAAAATGCACGGCCCGCCACTGCACACATGGATCGACTGAAGATTTCCTTGTTGAATAAGCAATGTGATAAAGAATATGTCAACTTGGCAGAAAGTGCTTTGAGGAAGCATGTGATCACCTTTGACCGTCTTGTACTTGCATAGTGTAGAATTGGGAAGGGAGAGAAACTGGTAAAATAAACAGAAAAACTAATAATGAAGCCAAAATTCCAGCACTATGTAGCCATGTAATCTTTTTCTCATCTTATGCCCACACTGTTATATTAATTGACATTTAGTTTATGGCCTATTTGTAGGTATATTCTTTGTATCTTTACGCAACCATTAAGAAATTAGATCTCTGCCTAGACATGTAAGCAGGCAGAACAGTCATATAATTGTGTGCTTGTACTGTTGGGGGAAGAACAAATGTACAAAAACAAGATTCACTACAGCATCTAAAAAGAGTTCAGGAATTTATTGTCTACAGTGAAAGTTATTAAAGTATGTTTATGTTGTTTTCTTTCCCAGCGACCAACGCGGGAGTGATTGCTGGCGCCACTGTGGCGGCCATACTCGGCCTTATCTTCATCATCCTCTTCCTCGTCTTTCTTATGAGGAGAAAGAGAGACTCTGAGGATGACGATGCCAATGACATAAAGTTAGACTCACCTTCACACTCGCCGTGCGTGCGCACGCACACGTGCATTCAAAAATGACATTCTGCGTGAAACAGGCCAGTCTCTCTCTCACTTCTTTTCTCTACCTCGTTCTCTACCCTATCTGTCCCCAGGGAAGATGCCCAGGCGCCAAAACGTGTGTCGTGGGCGAAGAGTGGTGGCTCCGGCTCGGATGTGGTCTCGAAGAACGGCACCCTCTCTTCCATCACCACCACTGCCAACATTTACCAGAGGGAACCCGCATCTCACCACCACCACCTCCAGCAGTACCCCCAGAGACCTCCCTCCGACACCGCCTCAATCATCACGGCTGCAGGCAGCGTCTCTGGGTACCGCCCCGGGCCCCGCCAAGGAGCCTCCACCCCAACCCATGGCCAAGCCCCGCTGGCCTATGGCTACAACCCAGCTACAACTTTGGCCCATAGTCAAACGGATAATTCTGCAGGTCCCAGTGCAAACGGTAGCCCCATACCCAGATTCAACCACCAGAAAACCTATACCCAACCCCAGGCAGCGCCTCCAGCCCCGCGTCCACCACCTCTGCCTACTGTTGTGACCGCATCCAACATCTCCCGCATGGGCGGGGTACCTATCATGGTGCCAGCTCAGAACCAGGCCGGCTCATTGGTGTAGCACTTGTTTGCCTATCTTACTCTGATCTGTAAAAGCTAAAGATTCAACTGAAACTAAGAAATGTTTAATTTAAGAAAGAAAGCTTGAATTGGTCCTCAAGAAAATGGAGCATTTGACCGGGTCAAATGCAATAAGATTATCGATCAACCTTAAGACACAGACTGCGTCGTTACAAAAGGCAATTACTGAATGAATTATAAAAAATATAAAAATGTTTTAAATTCAATATGTATACAAAGATGTATAGATTTCAATTCATAAATTTGTGCAGTTTATAGTTATTTCTATTGTACGATTACTCTTATGTATTTTTTACAATGTTTTTCAATGCAGTGTTTTTGAGTCATCAGTTCTCTGACAAGATTGTATTTTCTCCCACATCCTATCCCAGATCCTATCCCAGATCCTATCCCAGATCCTATCCCAGATCCTATCCCACATCCTATCCCACATCCTATCCCACATCCTATCCCACATCCTATCCCAAATCATCACAGAGACAACATAATGTCATGAAACCCCTTTGAAACATTCATCTAATACGTTTTTTACTTCCCCCCTAAACATATAAACTACAACTGGATATTATGAATGACTCATTTTGTTTTAAGCACAACACAAAGTATATTATTCTTTTTACTCTGTTATGTATTTTAATGCATTGTTAAATCTGTAAATAGTTGTCAAATATGGTGGAATATTGCTGATTACCTGCCTAGCCACATTCAATGCTGAGTAAAAAAGTAAAAGATTCTAAATGAAAAGTATTTATTTTGCCTTTTAAACCTCAATCAAATGTCATGGCAATTCTCTATAGACAGCTACTGCATGGAAAAATCTGAAAATGTGACACATTTTTCAGTGGAACAAATAAATGGTAATGCCAAAAACTATACACTATAATGGCAAGAGGTGTTGCGTCTTCCTGAGTTGTTCAGTTTCAGTCCTTATTTGCATTTGCTTGAAAAGCAAAGGCAATCAATTGTTACATATTGCAGGTCAACGAGGATTTTTAGTCGCAATTTCCATCTTTCTAATTTTATCTTGATTCAACAACAATGACCCTGTGAAAATCCACAGAGAGAGAAGGAATTACGGTAAACTGTTTTAGTCACAGACAGAACGACCGATCTGAATTGTATGTTGCTGTATCTTTACTTGGAGCTCTAGGTTGTAGCGAAATTCACGAGGACAGCATCATTACATTTTTCTGAAAGTTTTAAGTAATATACATTTTTACTTGTGAAATCTGTCAAGGTATGCATGACATGCTGTAAAGAAAAAGGCACATTGATGTAGTGACAAGACAGGGAAAGTACAGTTGTGCTCAGATGTTTGCATACCATGGCAGAAATTGTGAAATTACAGAATTGATTTTAACAATATGAATGTTTATACAAAAAAATCTGACTGTTAAGTAAGGATAGTGCTCATATAAAGCCATTAATTATCACACAGTTGTTTGGCACCTTTGTAAAGCCTACTGATAACATAAATCAAGGCAGGGTCAGTGGGAATTGGAAGGAGAAAATAATGTTTTGTTTTATGATAAGTATGATTTATTTCATCTATAGAAAACATTACATTCATATGACTGAATAACAGTGTCTAAGAAAATAGAGTTACAATGAATGCATGCAGATCAATTATGTGTTCATAACAGTAAGGCAGAATTCTTATGGGACATTAATGTATGTTATTGTTATAAGAAATGTTTGTATTTATTGCTCTCTATCTCACCACCAAGTGGCCTAAACACAATATTGCAGTAGTATGTATAGTATTTACTCCTCCCACCAATATGTTGTAAAGACTGCATACCAAGTTACCTGGAAATTAAGATTTGCTGTCATTTCTGTGCAATAACACAGAATTAGTTTATTTCTATTTAGTTCCACTTTTGGGTCCCTTTAAATGTCCTATGAAGTCCATAGTGTGTTTTCAGGAAACAGATCCGATTTGAATTAAATTGTATTACTGCAGGAAAAAGTCATTAACAATTTATCATTATTTATATTGTTGTATACATTAGAAATAGTTTGGTGTAGCAGTATACTCTCCCAAATTTGGAGCTGGGCCTCTGTCTGTGCCCTTACTCTCTGTCTCCCTATGCTTTCTAATGTTCTGTAAATAAAGTAATATATACAGCTCTGGAAGCATTATTTGCAGAAAATGAAAACTTGTCAAATAAAAAAAGATGAAATCAGAAAAAAATATTTGCTGCAATAATAATAATTGTATAATAATTATTGGTGTTCATATGTCTTGGCATGATCTGTACCAGTTTTTTCCATTGATATTGGTTTTTTCCATTGATATATATATAAAATCTTTTTTTTCCATTGATATTGGTTAACTACAGTATGCCACTCCTGGTGCAGAACTTCTAGAAGCTCGGCTCTGTTTGATGACTTGTGACCATCCATTTTCCTCTTCATCACATTCCAGGGAATTTCAATGAGGTTGATTTACGTCCTGCTACTCCTGTCCTTAGGCTGCCTCTCATTTGTGTTACTGTGTGTTGTGATATAGGTATTTTTTATTACTTTCTTTTTTAGATGTATTACTTTTCTATAAAGCACTTTGGTCAGCCTAGTGGCTGTTGCAAACGTGCTATACAAATAAAATGAACTTGAACTTGATTTAAGAAAAATATACAGTGTTCTCTTACATTTTTCGGGAGCTGTATATTCCACTTCAACCATGGTGTTACTTGAAAACATAACTCTTTCTCTAGTTAGAAAAGGGATATCTAGCTAATAAACATGGCTAATTGGAATATTTCAGAAGAGACAGCACAACTAATATAATCCTAATCTGCTTTTTCTTGCACTGGTACAGCCTAATTACATACATGTAGACACTCTAATCTGTATCCAGTTCATACACAATAGAATTAATAAAATTGTTGTAATTAAACAGAACCAGATATTGTTGCATTTTCTTGCACCGATTCTGCAGTGTCAGTTAACAGTGAACACACAATGTGTTGGTTTGCATTTCAGGAAGGGACCGCCATGGAAACTTTTATAAGTAAACAATAGTAATAACTACTTACCGGTAATTACTTAGCGCATATCATACTTATTACAATTTATACCCTGTAAAAATGTATTTTGTTACCATAGATTCTTAATGGTAATAGGAGTTTTTTAGCCTTACTATATTGTGTTAATATGATTCAGTCTGTAGAGAAAGGGACAATAATGCAACACATCTTGCATACAGTTGTGGGGTAGCATGTTTATTTGAACTTGCGATTAACAATGATATATACTCCAACAAGGCTCAAAGGAAATCATATAATATTGTTGTCTTATTAAAATGAGTCAACCTATTTATTGACAATTAAATGTTGTTGATATAACTATGTGAGAATGGACTTCAACATACTGTGGAAAGAAAAATATCACGAAGACCTATTTTAATTATTCGATCCAAATTAAATAAATAGAAATAATCAAAAGTCAGAAGAAGAGCGTTGGATATTTCAAATATTATTGGCTGAGATGAAGACAAAAACATATACTGCACCCTTAATAATAGCTAACATGGCAGAAAAGTTGAATGAGTTTTTTATAAAAAACCTGTAAATCTAACTTAATAAGTCCTCAAATAAATGTTCAACCAGTTATGAAATTGGCTCCCATAACTCCTAATAATCTGCACAATGTGACATACAGTGAGCACCATAATTCATCGGTCAATGACAATTTTTTGTTATTTTGGTTCTGTACTTTGAGTTTGATAGGACACAATGACAATGAGGTTGAATTCCATGCAGACAGTCAGCTTTAATTTGAGGGTACATTCATATATGATGGATGAACCATTCAGAAATGACAGGACATTTTGTACATGGTCCCCCATTTTCAGGCACCAAAAAACATTGGACAGTTTATCATAATGTAAAATAAAGAAAGAATTGTCAAATTTGATTGCATATCGTTTACATGCAATGACTGCTTGATGTCTGCGATGCATCAACATCACCAGATACTGGATACTGAAGCAATCTTCGATGCAAATGAAGCTGTCAGTCATAAGGCTCAGAAATGAAAATCAACCAATCAGGAACATTGTAAACCCCTGGGCATGCCCAAGTAAACAGTTCATCATTAACAAGAAAAAAACTTCAGCTGAACTCAATTATGCCAAAAGACACAGAAGACAGAGGAAGTCCCACTGTAGTGGATGACTGGAGAATTCTTTATGCTTTAGAAACCCCCCTGACAACAGGCCAACAGATCAATAACACCCTTCTGGATGCAGGTGTAGGTGTGTCAACATCTACCATACATAGAAGTCTACACCAACAGGAATACAGAGGGTAAACTACAAGATGCAAACCACTGATAAGCTTTAAGAACAGAAAAAGCACCTAAAAAAGCCCGAACAGTTCAGAAAAATAAATGATTTTGGACAGATGAAACAAATATTAACATGTACCAAAGTGATGGGAAAAAAAGAAATACCCATGATCCCAATCATACAAACTTATCTGTGAAACATGGTGGAGCGAGTGTTATAACTTGGGCTTGTATGGCTGCCAGTGGAACAGGCTCACTTGTCATCATTTCTTATGTGACTGCAGACAGAAGTAAAAAAATGAATTCTGAACTATATAGAAATATCTTATCTTCTCGGATAAAATCAAATGCTTCCAAACTCATTGGACGACACTTCATCATGCAACAAGACAAGGACCCTAAACATCCCAAAACATACTGCTAGAGCAACGAAGGGGTATTTGATGACCAAAGAGTGGAAAATCCTTGAGTGTCCGATTCAATCACCGGATCTGAATCCAACTGAACATGCTAAAGAGGGCAGTAAGTCCCTGGAGCTAGCAGGAACTGAAGATGGCTGCATTACAGGCCTGGGAAGAAACCCAGCATCTGGTGATGTTGATGCATTGCAGACTTTAAGCAGTCATTATATGCAAAGGATATGCAACCAAATATTGACAATTATTCCTTTATTATACATTATGTTAAACTGTCCAATGTCTTTTGTGCCTTAAAATGGGCGGACTATGTACAAAAAGTGCTGTCATTTCTGAATGGTTCATCTGATATATATGAATATACCCTGAAAATTAAAGCTGACAATCTGTACTTCAACATTATTGCCATTGTAACCTTTCAAACTCAAAGTGCAAGAGTACAGAACCAAAATGACAACAAAAGTGTCACTGTCCAATGAAATAAGGTGCTCACTGTATAAGTAAAAAAACAAAGTAGCATCTGAAACAAACTCTTTCAGGCCTAAGGTTCAGTGAAGTGAAGTGAAAAATAGCTGTGTGGATATTTGACAACATCAAAATATCTCTGTAAACAAAAACGTTAAACAATGAAAAAAATCCCTGTATACCTGTGCAGTCATTATTAGCTTATCATGCTCTGAATAGAGATAAATTTGTCAGTTCATCAGTGGGGGTACAGTATACCCATACAGTAGTATTCAGGCAGCAGCCATTTTGTTTCAGGACTGATCTTAGTGTGCAGGAAGAACAAGGTGAGCTCAGCAAAAGGCAGTAGTTTAATTAGATGAGTAAGGTACAATGATAAGGATGGTAACAATCCATGGCTGATAATAAAAGAAGGGGAGCTCATGCGGCTTGGATGGGGATAGCTGAAGGTTTGGCAGATTAGAAGCCCTCTCGGAAATCTCCACCAGACAGCAGCAGCAAATGGCTTGAATACTTTAAGTAGGACACAGCACTGAAGGAAATACAGAAATTGTTATTATTTGGAATTATCTCCAATGATATAATCCTCAAAGGTTGTGAATACTGTGCTAATCAAACTACCAAAACCATTTGAGCCTGTATGATTTTTCATTGACATTTTATATTAGATAAATTTGGACAGGAAATTTGTTTAATTTATTAGAATAAATGTTTCTCCTGTTTGTATTATTTTAAATGCATTACTCTCTGCTCGCCTTTGTTATGTTTTTTCTATTTACATCTGACTAATTTTGTAAAACATGTCATCTTTTTATTTGTAAAGCACTTAGAATAACTTTTTCCATGAATTCATTCGCTCTATGAATAAAATATGATTATTGCCTCATTATCAAAATTATACAGTAGTTACCATTTTCAGGCAAAACAAATGTTGGGTTACATTTGTTTACAAACACTGGCTTTCTCAATGTATATACTGGATTTTAATTGGCTAAGTTCATGAGTGCTTTATGCATTAACTAAATGTTAACTTTATATATTGAATTTATAAACGCCTTATATAATGGCATATATGGTGGAAACATCACCACATCAATGTACATATACAATAATTTGCCATTTTTATGTGACATATTTCTACATTTTACATCTATATCTGCATCTACAAATTCAAACAAGAATGAATGTTCATGTGTGGGATATTGATGTTATATACAGAATATGTGATGATAAGTAGAGGTAAGACATGTACTGTATGTCAATGATATATGTGGTAATATCTTTTTTATATGTCACATTTAAATATTTAAATATATGGTCATATATTTTAAAATATATTTTACTATTTTTTACATATATGGCCATATTTTAGATTTCTGTATGGGTTTACATTGTTGTCTTTACTTTATATAATTGCATTTAAATTATTTATCCCCTTACTATTGGGTTGCTTAAAACATTTCTAAACCTACTGAAATATAAGTTACCTTTTAATATGTAGTCAGTGAGAAGTGTTGGCACCTTCTCACTGTCCTCCTTCATGGCAAAAAGAACTGTGAGAAAAATAGGGGCAGCAGATGGCCAAGCGGTTAGAGCATTGCTAGTTTGGCAAGGACTAAAATCTGTCCTTCTGTCTTTTTAAAAGTTACACACACTCTTGATTTCAGCATTGGCCAGTTCCTTCAAACATTATAAAACATGCTTAGTTTGCCAGCAAAGACTTTGATTTTGTACTAGAAACCCACAAAATGCCATTTGCAACAAACTGTCAAAATTAGGAACATAACTAATGTGTTCCACTATAACTAAGGCAAACCATCAGTTCTTCATCTTTTTGCAGAATGGCCTGCAGATTGGTTCACTTTACAATAGTTTGTTAATCTTTGTAAATATTTTTATAATACATTTATTTTTTGCCTTGTCGGCAGATCCGCAACTCCCAGTACAAATCTTTGGGATGGCGAGGGGCGTGCACATGGTTCATCCAACCACTTTGCCCAGCCACCGATTCTTTTTACCCTGCTCATCAAACACGGAAGCCTTTAGTCAGATCATGATGATTATGTTCACCAACTATACTGTACTTCCAAGACTGAATTTACAGGTGCCAGATCTGCACAAAAGGAGTCTCTGGAGATTGATGTGGCAGGATACGTAATCTGATTTATCTAACCCAAATCCAATTTGCACTGCCTCGTGAGGGAGGTCTGGGAAACTCAAGAGAACCCATAGTCAGGCTCGAACCACTGACTGTCATGACATAGACTGTCCTGCAATGCAGTGACCCACTACGCCACAATACGTCAATATTGACTGATGATAGTTCTCATAGTGTAGAAGTAGATTCTTCATATGCTATTGATTATTAGGATATATCAGTATGATTGATTATTGCTGTAATAATGGATGAACCAATAAATTCTCTATCGGTATGTTGCTATTTCCTCTGTGCATTTGATTATTAATTTACTCAGTAACGTTTATTAATGCATTATTATTACTCTCATATACTGTATTATGAGTGAAACATTTTCCAGTTACTCTGTCTGCCCGAAGCAAACAATCTTTCATCACTGAGGTGGGATGGAAACCAGTGGATTGAGGATTCCTTAATTTCCTTCCCACCATTTATTGTCTCAATTACTGATGCACTATTATTGACAAAGCTTGCAGTTCCATACTGTCTCCATTGTGCTCATCAAATTAAATCTCTGTTACTGACCTTACCAGGCTAGATAACATGAATACACTTTGCAGCTCCACTGGACCTCCCTAAGATAAAAGATGCTGGTTCCAATAGAACGAACAATGAACAACATTTTTTTCTTCATATTTTTTATACTGGCTGGAACTAATCTTAAGTTCACCATGACATCCAGTGGTTATAGTGTGTACTACAAATTAGGCAACTAGAGTTTATTGTGTGACGCAGTCATGTTCTAGTTTGCTAAAGACGATGTTAAGCTGATTTCTTGGTCTTTATAAACCAATGATGAACATATTAGTTCTTGCATTGATTTCTAACTTTTGTGATAACCTGTTTGAGCTAAAAAAAAATTATAAACCTATGTACTACAGCCTTGGTCTCAAGTGTTTTTTTAATCTAGTTCTTGACTCAAACGTAGAACCTAGGGAGAAGTGGATTAATCAATCAATTAAACTTCAACAATACCCAACTTGTAAAGATCTTACCTAAAGATAATTAGTCTTTTGTTGGCCTATGTAAACAATGTGTACTTCTGCCTACTTACTCTTTGTGATCATCTGAAGGTCATCCACAGTTGGTGGAGTTGCTTTCTTCTCATATGGAATTACTGTGTTGAGATACTGAACAAAGAAAGACCTTGTTTTCACAGTCTGTTTTTGTGTTGTGCTCATAGAAATAGAATGGATAGAAAGGCCATTGAACTGCTTGGCGTGGTCATTCGATTAGTAAACAACAAAATGACGATTGTTATTAGTTGTCATGGTGTCAACACGCAAATCAGTTTAATGCGGAAGTAGGCCACTAGATCTTTGCAATGGAATGGTACACAAAAATGGCTGCCGCTCTGACCACTCTGCTACATTGATTTGAATTGGAAAGGCCTCTCTATCCATTCTATTTCTATGGTTTTGCTACTTAAAAATGTTAATGGTAAGACTATGCGGTTTGGGGTGGATTACCACTTTAAGTGCCTCACCTGTTTTTCTGTTCCTGTACTGCCAAACGTCTGTCTGATGCCAGTCTGCAGGATGTTAGAGAGTCCCTCTATACTGAAACGCTGGAACAAAACAATCAATACCTGTTAGCATAATTAGCATAGCTAATCCTCCATCATCATTACACAGACTGACTAACACTTCATATGAACCCCTGATTTTGTAATACAGTCTAACTACATTGTACATTTTTGCACGTATGCTTATGAGGAATGAATAGTTTTGTAAAATAAAAGTAACAATTGTAACAAAAATTATTTAGGTATGCTCATGATATAAAAAAATACACAACATGGATTGATTTTATATTGACTATTGTTACATTATAATGTGGCCTAAAACGACTGACTCTAGCCCATTACATTGTTATGAATAGATAGATTTAAAAAAGAATCGGACAAGTAAACACAAGCGTGTCCCTTAATATGACTAAAAGCAGATGTTGTGTTGTTAATCGATTAAGATTACTGCTAAATGCTGTTACTTTATGGGAACCTGGTAACTTCCTTGTTGAGTGTTTGGTCTGTTGTTTTTCCAGTAAGTGCAGTTAGTTAGGGCCTAATGGCTTCTAGCTCCATTATCGCTGTCAGTTTGTGGGGTGGAAAGAGACAGAGATAGGGCTGTCTGGCGTGGAAATGCTCCTGTCATGCACACACAGACATTCATGCAAAAGGACACCTATTAAATCACACACACAGACGAACACACACACACACACACACAAACAGCCAGCTCACTAACCTTCATGGGCATGGAGGCAGGCTTCGAGTCTGTGCGGGCGGTGGTGGTCGTAGTAGTTCCAATAACTGCGGTTGTGGTTACTGCATTGCCCTGCAGGCTGAGGCCCTTCTCGCCCCGACGGCGGCGCTTGCCTGAATCTCTCTGCTCCTTCTGGCGGTTCTGCACCTCGATTAAGGCAGTGATGAATGTGTTCTTCACCTCCTTTTCATACTCCAGCTCATCGCGGCGCGCCAGCTGGGTGACCAGTTCCTCTGAGTACTCCCTGATGGCCGCCTCCACTCGGCACAGCAGCTCCAACAGGGCCGAGCTGGGCATCAGACTTAGGCCTGTGCAGAGACAGATATGGAGGTCAGGTGTGGAAATACTGTACACTAGCCTGGTGCCCATAGATATTTTGTGCTAAATAGCTAAGTCTATGGTAGTTATCACAAGCAGATCTGCCACCAATCTAAATGACATTGTCTTATCTAAAATAATGATATACATTAGGTGTTTTATATGTCAAACCCAACACAACCGTGTATGTTTTCTGACCATTCCATTGCAAGTAGCATTGACCTTCATACAGAGCTCTGTTCAAATAAATGTTTTTTTAGCATAGCTCAGGTTTTAATGTGTATTTGAAACTGTATTAATTGCTAATCTTCATCAGGAATGTCACTCATTTTGGAGATGAATCTGGGTCTCTGGAGAGGAGAAGGGAAAGTTTGAAGCTACGGCACATTAGCCTGTTATTCCCAGATGGTGTGCTTCTAGTTGTTATTATTATTCTTATGACCCTCACTTGAATACAAAAGCGCACGATGCCCTTCACCACAGAAACGCACGAGGCCCTTCACCACAGAAAC
>JACXGM010017725.1:0-19525 GCA_016801145.1 Umbra pygmaea | reverse complement strand
GTGAACTAAAATGCTTATAAGTTCTTTGATAAAATATATTTATTTTCAGTTATATTTTTATAAACCAATCAGGGGGTAAAGCCGCTGTTTTATAAAAATATGTGTACTGCTTTTCTGTTTAAAGAGATCTGTTCTAATTTTGTAATAAAATATTAAGTGACCTTTTTGTCACTTGTAATGAAGCTTGTTTATTAGTGAAATTATTAGTATCATGGAATGGTAATTATTGACTGTAGCCTACATTGATGGCTTGCAATATCGCAATATATATCGTTGAGAAACAAAACATCGCAATGTAATTTTTTTTCCAATATCGTGCAGCCCTAGTGGAAACAACATGTACCTGAGCTCAATATTGAGTGTCATGGCAAAGGCTGTGAATACTTATGTACATGTGCTTTTAAAAAAAAAAAATTATGGGGTATTGTTTGTAGAATTTTGAGTGAAATAAAGAATTTCGGATCAAGGGTGTAACATAACAGAATGTGGAAAATGTAAGCACTGTGAATACTTTCTGGATGCACTGTATTATGAAATATACATTCTATTAAAAGCTGGACACTAAAAGAGAAAGTAGGTCTGTTTTCACTCCCTGAAATTCTACACCTTTAACTTTCTGAAGTCTCCCACTGTTATATCATTATAGAAGAGAAAGAATTATTGTCTTTTCCTTAGCCTTTGTTTCATTTTAACTACATGTATAAATAAGAAATAATTGAAAACGGTGAGAGGTGATACAATAATAAAAAAAGACACTATGACAATGTTGGTTGGCTGACCCATGTAGATTATCCTAATGAAGTAATGTGTTTTTTTACTACATGTATAAATAAGAAATAATTGAAAACGGTGAGAGGTGATACAATAATAAAAAAAGACACTATGACACAGTTGGTTGGCTGACCCGTGTAGATTATCCTAATGAAGTAATGTGTTTTTACTGCAGGAGAAGGTGACTATGCACCCTGACTTGGGTCTGGACTGGGAGGAAGAGATGGTCACTGCCAGGCCTCATGAATGTGTGCCTCTTCCATCCAGCCACCCTCTATATATTCTCTACACGTCTGGGACCACCGGCACACCAAAGGTACTTGTCTCATTAAACAACTTAAGTTTATTTATTATTTTAATCGATTAAGAACAACTTCTCATTTGCAATCGCGACTTGGCCAAGACAAGGTGCAAGGCGACGTGTAGTTACACACATTACATTACTGTCGGGCCCAGGCAAGTGCACATTTTAAGTGATGAGCATCATAATGTGTAGTGGAGTTTATTATGTCTCTGTAGTGTAAGTTACCGTTTTTAAACCAGGCAGCTCTGAATTGGAAAAAACAAAACTCCGGATAGATTACGGTACTTTGTTATTGAAACCTGGGTAATATTAAACCCTCCTGTTTGTAACTTTGGGACAAATTGTTTCAAAGTAAAAAAATACAGGAAAAAATATTTATTATAATTTTTGGATCATGATGTCTTTTCTCCTGAGCTTAATTAGTGTAATGAACATGTAAATGGAACGTTACTAATTGAAGTATTTGCAGAACTCCATGAATGTGTATATTACACACACAATCTATGAGAGTAGAGGCTACAAAGGGTAAGAATATCAACTGATATGGTTCTTTTAAAATATGAGAGAATTTTCCCTCCCTCCAAACCAACTAACCACACACACACACACACACACACACACACACACATACACACAACAAATTTAAAACACACACACACACACATAATTTGTTCCTGGACCTCAATTAGGCCCCTTCCTGCACTTTCTATCACATCATATTCTGTCTAAGACGGGAACCTTGTATTTCCCACAGGATTACGCTGATTACATTCAGGGAGGATGGACATGTAGTCATGCCAACATTATGCATCTGTGCACTCTGACGTTAAAAAGATGAGAAATATCTGAAAGTCAAGATCTTGAGATCAATTCATGATGAGGAATTGTCAGATGATAAGGGTATTGTCCCACAGCCACCGACTCCAAGAGAAACAATTGTATAAAAGAATTGCCAAATAGATGTGAAGTTCATGTAGCATAGTTGGCTACGTTGCTGCCTTGCAGGACAAGCTGTGTCATGATAGTCAGCGGTTCGAGCTTGACTGTGGATTCTCTGACTTTGCCCAGAATCCCCAACTCGAGGCAGTGCACATTGACATAGTGCTGCCTGGGATTTACTATATATAAGTTGGATTCTCTATCAGTCGCTCTCCAGTGACTCCTTTTGTACAGATCGGGCGCCTGTAAATTCAATCACCAAAGAATAGTTGGTGAGTGTAATCATTCCACGCGTGAGCTGACTAAATGCTTTCGTGTTGGACGAGCAGTGTGAAAAGAATCGGCTGGCTCGGCGCATGTGGGTGATGAAGTGCCCTCAACATTTCTTTTTAAATACATCCCCGAAAAATATGTTACAGTATAGAAAATGTTAATAAAAAAGAGTAATGATTTGTAAATGTACTTTGACTTGTATGTATAAAAAAATGTATAAAGACAAGGTATATGATGTTTTACCTAATCAAATGCATCATTTTTTTAAGGTAAACATTCCCAATTCCCCAAAAAATTGGGAGAGGGACAATTTAGAACTAATAGCGATGTGACAAGTTGAAAAAAGAAGGTGATGTGAAACAGGTGAGAAAATTGTGTAATCATAGTATAGGAGCATCCAAATACGGCTTAGTCAGCAAGGATGGGTCTAGGCTCGCCAAAATGCCAACATATGCATCAATAAATAATCCAACACTTTGAGAACAACATTCCTTAAAGACAAATCAGTCTATTTTTTTTTATTTTACCTTCTAAAGTGCACAATATAATTAAGAGTCAAGGAATCCGGTCAAATCTCGGTGCGTAAAGGACAAAGCCGAAAACCAATTCTGAATGCACTTGATCTCTGTTCCCTCTGATGTAACTGTCTTAAAAACCGTCACAAGTCTGTAAAGGATATCCTGACATGGGCTCTGGAATCCTTAGTCAGTCAACACCATTCACTGCTGCATGTAGAGATACAAGTTAAGGCTTTACTGAAGCCAGACATCAACACTGTCCAGAAACACCGCCGACTTGTCTGGGCTCATATGGTCCGATGAGTCAACATTTCAAATGTTTTTGGCCAAAATAGATGTTGTTTTCTCCAAAGAGGAAAAGGACCATCCAAGCTGTTATCATCATCATGTCTTAAAGCCAGCATCTGTCATGGTATAGGGATGTGTCAGTGCCCATGGAATGGGTAACTTGCACATCTGTGAGGGCACCATTAATGCAGAAAGATATGTACACATTTTGGAGCAACATTTGCTGCCATCCAGATGTCTTTTCCAGTAGGACAATTCCAAACAAGCTCGGATTACAGGCACATTGTTGCACAAGCAGAGAGTGTGGGTGCTAGCATGGCCTGCCAGCAGTCCTGACCTGTCTATAATTGAGAATGTGTGGCGCATTATGAAGCACAAAATAATAGTTAAGAATAGTTTGAGACAAAGTAAAAGTTAGTTCTTCACATAGAAATAGAATGAATAGAAAGGCCATTGAACTGCTTAGCCTGGTCATTCGGTTAGTACACAACAAAACTGCGATTGTTGTTAGCTGTCACGGTGACAACACAAATTGGATTAATGCGGAAGTAGGCCACTAGATCTTTGCAATGGAATGGTACACATAAATGGCTCTGAGCATTCTGCTACATTGATTTGAATTGGAATGGCCATTCTATCCATTGCATCTTTATGGTTCTTGGCTTTCTTTGGAGAATATCCATGTGTGCACAATTGTTGTGCAAATTAGTGTGTGGAATAATTATGCAACTAAATAAAAAAGTTTCCCATCTCACTTGTTGATTTTCATCTGTTAAAGTGAGGATAATAAACAAACAACTCAGTGACCAATATAGCCACCCTTCTTTTCAGTAGGTCATAAGCCTTCCATTCATGGAGTCTGTAAGTTTCGACGATCAACTTTTTGTGCAGCAGCAACCACAGCCTCCCAGACACTGTTCAGAGAGGTCTACTGTTTTCCTTCAGCGTAAATTGACCATTTTAAAGGTCAAGGTCATCTTTAAAGCCTTTACTGGCTAGCCACGCAGTGTAGTACTTCAATGCATGTGATAAAGCATTGTCCTGCATAAAAATCATGGTCTTCTTGAAAGATGCAGAGTTTTTCCTGGACTTCTGCTTGAAAAAAGTGTATTCTCAAAACCGGCAGTAGGTTTAAGAGTTACGTTTGAGTCCATCTTCAACCCGGAAAGGTCCAACTAGCTCATCTTTAATAATACCAGCCCATACCAGTACCCCACCTCCACCTTGCTGGCATCTGAGTCGAAGTGGAAATCTGTGCTTATTACTGATCCAGCCATGGCTCCATCCATCTGTTCCATCAAGAGTCACTCTTTGTCCATGGAAATCAGTGAAAAATATCAGTCCATAAAACCTTTGAAAAATCTGTCTTTAGATATTTTTTGGCCCAGTCTTGACGTTTCAACTTGTGTCTTGTTCAGTGGTGGTCGGGTTTCAGCCTTCCTTACCTTGGCCATGTCTCTGAGCACTGAACACCTTGTACTTCTGGGCACAACAGGTAGGTTGCAGTTCTGAAATATGACAGCACTGGAGGACAATGGGTTCCTGGTAGCTTCACGTCAAATTAATCTTTGGCAGTTAATTTGCGTCTTTTTTTCTCAACACATTTCTTGCAATCCTATTGACTATTTACAACAACTTTTGATGATTCAGTGTTCACGCCCCAATATCATATCATAGCAATTTAAAAAGTGCTGCAACCCTCTGAAAGACAATTTTTGACTTTTTTGAGTCAGTTAACACCATGCCTAATTCCTACTAAACCCGCCAAAATCACACACCTCCTAACGTTGGTAACCAGGCAATTATCTGGTACCCAGGCGCTAAGCACCTCTCACTGAATGAATGCTGTCAATGTCTGAATGGCCAATAACCACAGACAAAAGATATTTAGCCTGGCTGAGAATTAACTAAATAATGTGTATCCTAAAATATTTTTAACTTTAGTCTTTGCAATATAATATAATAAATAATGTGACTGGCTATCATGTGTTTTAGAATTGTCGATGATTATTTTACAACTATGACACTCTGCTTCTCATAATTCAAAATTTAGCCTAGGCTGTATTCATGTTGTAGCAAAATAAGTAATTCAGTAATATTTGTATTTGACGATACAAAGAAATACTATCAAATAACACATTTGTTGTTTACATTGCTACCATAAACCTAAAGTTTTAAAATCACAATTGGGCAAATGTCTCGTGTTTACTCATGTAATTTTACATTTATGATATGTTACACTAAGAAAATAAGTAATGAAATAACATTTGGGATTGAATATACAAACACATTATAAACTGTTACATTTTCTTTGTGGAACAATTGAGCATTTGATTAGAATCTTTAGCATGTGCAGTGTCAATTTTAGAATGGATGTACTTTTATTCATATTTAGGTTGTTTGTGAAGTTCTATTGTATTACAAAGTTATTTATTTGCATCTGCTTGGTACAGCAACATTGCTGACCAGAAAAAAATAGACTTGTAACGGAAATATTTTTACTGAACTTTCATTGATTATTTTACAACTGCAGTTTTCATCGTTGCCTGAAATGTTTAATGGGGATAAACGGGTTCGACAGCTTTGTCAATGGAATTAGAAACAACACTTGTTTGTGGGGGGGGTTTCTTCCACGATCAGTTCATTCAACACTGCGGCTGATGATGAATAGTAGTGTAGGCAGTCTAATGATTGAATAGATTTTCCAAAAGCATAACGAAATTCTATTTTGTCTGGCATATCGCCGCGGCCCAGATCAAACAAGCCCTAGGTGTGTGAGGGGGTGGTGAAGAGGCTATGTTTCAATTGTGCAGGCAGGAACGATCGTCCCCATCCATCAATGGATCTCAACATGGCATTAAGTTGTTGAACTTGAAACTAGGCAGAGTAGAGTTGTCATCAGGCCTGAAAACTGAGCCAGGTCCGACCCAAGCCAGGTCAGATGAGTCCCGAGCCCAGGTCTGGTCCGATGTCACAGAAATTGAATAAACCGTCCGATAAAAGGATGGATTAAAAAAAAGATTATGCTGTTGATATAGCACATTGTGCACATAAACCGTTAAATATCTGTGAGAAAATTATGGAAAAAATGTTTAATGCTTAGCTTGCTTCGTTATATTATTAATTAGACATGTCTTGCATATTTTAAGATTGGGCTGAACTCCAGTGGTCTTATAAAAAATAAAATAAAATGTTAATTTTTATCATTTTAAAAACAGACTGGGTTTATTTAGTGAACCATTTTGTTGTTGATTTGGACAAATGCTATGTTTGTAGGACCATTGTCCTGCTGAGAAGGGGTTTGAAAGGAGATAAACTGGTAGAAACATTCCTGTGTGGGGGTTTCGTTTGTGCTCAGTTCGCATAACACATGACATAACTGATAGTAAATGGAAGGGATTTGTCTATAAACATGTCTTTACAATGTGTCTTTAAACGTGTTATGCAAAGCGAAGCTTGCTTGAATCAGAATAATTTTATGCTTCAACTCTATTTATCTTGTCAGCGCAAAGCATTGCTGAGGCAAGCAGATGCACAAAAAATGCACTAAACTTTGTAATTTAATATAAATTCTCAAACAACTTAAATAATTTTAGGACTATAGAACAATTCTAAAGTCCACACTGCACCGGCTGAAATGTTCGTTATTGTATTTGAAGCTTTAATTTAAATATGTTTAAAACGTCTGAACAAAATAAGAATAAATAAACAAATGTGTTGAATGTCTAGGTTTCCACAATGTACAGAAAATACTGTTTGAAAATGATTTTTCAATGAAAAACAATTGAGTTAACGGTATTAGGTAAACCATGATGTGATAAACATGATTGCAATGTGTATTGATTAAATTGATAATAATTGAGCTAATTTTAATGTTTATGGAAAAAGAAGTTTACTACTTTTGTATCTTTAAACATCTAACGGGTCAGTTTGACCACCATTATTGCTGTTCTTTACAGTTGAACATAACAGGAGTGTTATATAGCTGTGCTGTATCCTGCTGTTTTTTCATCAGTGAGAAAGATCAGATGCCTGATCTCCATACTGGTTTTATTGGCATATAAATCATAAATGTTGGCTGACTTAATTATTGCCTTAAACATGATTTGTCCCCAAGGTAATTCTATGACTTTAGTTTAGTAAAAAAACATTAGAATCCCCTGTTTGGTTTGGTTTAAGTCTTGCTTCGACATGTGACATTTTGGGAACCTCTTGTCTTCAGGGCATTGTCAGGGACACCGCTGGGTATGCTGTGATGTTGAAATGGACCATGGCAAACATTTATGCCCTCAAGCCTGGTGAGGTACATAAATGAGACACACAGCACATGTTTTTTCAATGTATACTGTACATAACAAACACCATATTCACGCACAAACCCTTTCTGTTACCAGGTATGGTGGGCTGCATCTGACCTGGGTTGGGTAGTGGGCCACTCCTACATTTGCTATGCCCCTCTCCTCCATGGAAACACTACTGTTCTTTATGAGGTATGTACAGGACACTAGCATACAGTTGGTGCATTTAAGTCATTCAATCTGCCAGTCCAAAGCGGTGTGTCTCGTTGAGTCTATCCGTCTCATTAGCCTTTCAGTCTCAGTGGCTACCCAGGGATTTGATGTTGGGTGTTGAATTCATCCGCATGGTTTTAATCAGAGCTTGTTTTCTGTGGCTGTGTTTGCCATGTGACATGTCCCACTTCTGCTTAACAATTTTTGCTTCTCATACCTGCTACTCAACACGCAGTACCTTCTGTTATCTCTCTGATCAACACGCATTCTCACAAATATTTACTCTGGGTGGAAATGAAGGCGAGGGCCTTTCCAAATTTCTTCACTTTTTACTGTTGTTTACTTAGCTAATTTGAGTCTGGCCTCAGCTACTGTAAAAACTCACTTGTTACTGTAGGGTTAGACTTTTCTTCCCTTGTGCACTCTTCCTTGTTGTGGCTTTTGTTTGTGCACAACACTTTTATGTAGCCTGTTCCTAATCCATCCGCCAACAGCCCCAGCTGTTCCCAAAATACAATTTCCTCTCTATTTCAGACAGGCCTGGTCAAGAATAATAATCCTGTTTGATTCTGTCGAAGTGAACTGACGTAGTGGAGCAGTAACTGACTGCATTGAACTGCTCACTCACCTTCCAGTCTCACCAACCAAAACCTTATTGTTTTTGGTTAAAGGTGCACTGTGTAGATTTTCACAGTGTAAACAGAAATACTTTCAGTGACTAGCTTACAAAAGCTGAACAAATTGTATTTCTTTTATCTGTAGAAAATGTGAATACAATTTAAATGAGACAATGTTTCCCTACACTATACATGAGTTATTTTGTCATTTGAACAGAAGTAGACATGAGTAATTCACCAGTTGTGTTTATCAATAGACATGCGTTGGTCAGGATTTTATATCAATTACGCATTCAAGGCTGTGCTTCGTGTATAACTACAAATGTAAGCAGTAATTTTCTAATATACTTAGTTTTTTCTGACTTTTAAAATATCAAGAAATACAATTTTTTACAGCGTTTGTTGTACTTTCGTTGTTTCGGCTTGAAACTATAGCAGCTTTGACAATCAATGAGGACTGTTTTTGTGTCTGAAATTTGCGTGGCTGTGATCATTATTACCTCAGGTTTCTCTGAGTAGTGCACCCCATGCTACCCGAGTGGCATGTTGAAAATTCTCACGTTGTTTAAGTTCATAACTGATCTCTTATTTTTACAGGGGAAGCCTGTCGGGACACCGGACGCCGGGGCATTCTTTCGTGTGCTGTCCGAGCATGGTTGTTCCTCCATGTTCACAGCGCCCACCGCCATCCGGGCCATACGCCAGCAGGACCCGCAAGCTGCACTGGGGTCCCAGTACCCCCTCACCAGGTACACTTACTACCCAATTTAATGTTTTTCAATATAAAGCAGTCATACACACAACCTTTGAAACATGTTTACGATGTCAATGTTTGAGCTAAAGTCATAGGACGCTCATTTGCCACTTTACTGGTGCTGCACTTGTTATCAGAATCTCAAATGGGTGCACAATCAGGAAGAGAATCAGATGAGTCCATTGGAAATCTGCCAGAGAATTGCCGATTCTGCTTTGCATTACACAAAGCCATTATCAAACAAACTCTAGATGTCAATTAGCAACGTGTATGTCAACAAGAAGTAGTCATTATATGAATATTCAGGTGAGCAAGGAAATATTGTTCTTCACCAGCTCAGTACTAGGTTACATGAACGTAGATTTTTTGTGTTTCATTAGGATCTTCAGCATGTCCAGTGTGAATTTTAGAATGGATGTACTTTTATAATTATTTAGGTTGTTTGTGAATTTCTATTGGATTCCAAAGTAATTTTTTTGCATTTGCTTGCTACAGCAACGCTGCTGACCAGAAAAAAATAGAATTGAAACTGAAAAAATATGTCTTTAATCGAGTGTCGGTTTTTACAACTGCACTGTTCTGTGCTGCCTGTGGGCCAGAAGCATTCAGAGATTGATTAGAAACAGTAGTGTAATGATGAATAATAGTGTTGTCGGTCTAATGATTAGATGGAGTTCAGAAGCATAAAGAAATTCATACATGAAAGCATAGTAATGGCGCAAAAGCCACATTTGAGACTGCTTATCTCAGTCATAAATTTTCACCCTTATCCTATGTTGATGGAAGTTAGAATTAAACTTGCCCCCCATGAAAAAAAATGTGTGTCACAAATACTCAAATTTAGTTTTGTCCTATGTTGATGGTATACAAATAAGCAAGGGCTCAAGCCCCCCTTGAGATGAAGCATGTGACCATTTTCATTTGAATATGTATGAACAGGGTGATAATGACTAATCAATTGACTGGCCAATGAAATACAGCATGTGACCAGCTTCATTTGAATGTGATTATACTGTTGGATGGTGCTGTACTGCACTTAAGCCTGCCAAGTAAATAATCCAGACACCTTCAGAGTAAGATGTAGTTCACAATGGCAGAAACAAGCGATTTGACGCAGCAGCAGTATTGCAAATGCACCAAACCCTAGATGAGATTGAGTCAGATGGGGGATCTGAGGCTGAAATACTGATGCACAATATTGATGCAAACAACACCCAAGCTTGATGTAATACGGAATTATTTGGCTTCCTCATTAAAAAAGCATGCATATTGTTTTTTTTTACAATTTGATAACGAGAACCCAGATTTTGAAGACCTGGTTCACTGTGGAAATGAAGGTCTCCTTTTGCTTAGATTTTGACAAGTTCGAGGTGACCAAGCTTTTTTCGGCCAATATTTTCCCTTTGCAAATTTGATTACAAATGTGTATTTACAGTTTAGTCCATATGTATTTGGACTGTGACATACGTTTTATTGTGATTACTACAGGAAATTGGATTTCAAATTATACAATTCCAATGTTGTTATAGTAAATAATGTCAGCTTCAATTTTGAGGTTCATCATAGAGGATGACCATTTAAAAATAAAAGCATATTTTTTACAGTCGGGGAATTTAGGTTCACAAAAATTATATGGACAGTGTACTTAAAAGATATTTATTGTCAAAGGTTAGTCTTGATTCTAAGCTTTGCATAGAAATGCTTGATTCTGGCTCCTAAATTGTGGAATTCCCTGCCCTCTGAGATTAGGAATGCAGAATCCCTTGGTGGTATAGGTGCTACTTGGTACATCGCTGGCTGGTGTAGATGTGTAAGTAGTTGGACACAATTACCTCGACGTGTTGCTCTTGAGCAACAACTTGTGTGCAGGTTAGGAGCCTTAACATATGGATATGCTTGCATTGTTGGCAAATATTATGTTAACCTTCCATATTTAAAGTGGTGTTGAAGAAGTAGTGTGAGAAGAATTAGACGGGCCAAGTCCATTACCCAAACTGAATCCATTTTAGCATGCACATGACTGCACTGCATATATTATTGTCAATTGAGTTATTGTCACAATAACTTCATGTGAATAGACCCTTTGTCTTGTCCCATCAGTTTAAACATTGCCCAGATGTTCACAATCTGTTTCTATCTGAGTTCTCATTTAGTACTTATTAGGTTGGACAGCACATTATCATCAATGCCATTCAATCCTAATCCATCTCACTGTGCTGCTACCAGCCTGCTAAACTCAGAGCCACTGGGACCTCCTGTCCAGTAGGGAGCCTGAGGCAAGGGCATTTTAGATGGGCTCTAATTCTATATTCATAATTTTATATTCGCCATAATGTTGTGGAAAATCTTTTGAGACTCGAGCCATCTTTTCCAGATGGAATGTGTGCCCCGGTGTCGTGAATTTAGCCACTACCCCAACTCAGAGGTGTTTCAACCAGTTGGCAGTGCTCTTTAAAGCTTTGGTTCAAAGTTAAGTTGTAGTTATTTGGTCAAAGTGGGATATTTGTTATGGGGAATTAGCACTGCAGCCCTTATGATCAAATCTGACACACCAAACCCAAATGGATAGAATGAAATTCAAGCTAGCCTTCACCATGACATCTTTCTGCTAGTTGTTCTTATTGACATTGCTGCAGCCGTTGTTTGGGTATTTGCTACTGTGCCAAACAACATTTTCCCTTAACATCTTACTCAAAGGATGGGGCACAGTATGTGAGTGAAAGATTACAGCAATTACCACAAAAACATTTATCGGAGGCACAAATACAACAGCAGCAGTTCCATTTTCATTTTACATAGACTGTGGTTGTCCAATCTTTGAACTTGACTTGAGACAAAACAGACAACCAGCAGGAATTCCTTTCTCTTCTTCACTTCCAGAAGCATAGCAGCCTTAACAGTCATAGAGCGGCAAGCTGTAGACCCAGAAATGTAATTTGACAGCTCGAGAAATTGCAGGTTCTCAGGGAATGTAAAAAGCAAGCCTCTCAGTGGCTAGGACATCATACTGTATATTCATCTGATAAAAGCTCTCTGTAGCAGCCTCTGCTCAGATCCAATTTCTTTTTGAGAAATGTACCACAGAGGCCATATCAACTGTTGTTGCTGCTAAAGCGTGGCTTATAAAGTTATTTCGAATGCTGTGTCAATGTTTAGTAATCCTTTGTAGCATTTCAGAGGGACATGAAACTACACTGATGAGTTATTGTCTTTGAATTGACAAGTGAATCAGAGTAATGAATTCAAGTTGACAGTTGAATACAATTCAGAAGTATTTAAATGATGCCACTACTTTTGCCTGTTTGATAACATTCTCTGTTAATTAATTAATGTCCTGCTGCTATACCTCTTTCTCTAATGTTTTATTTGCCTGTTTGGGAATTTTTAAGTTTTTTAAAGGTGCAGAATCATGCAAAGTACAGCAAAATAACTTTCAGTGCATTATTTAATTCACTAGGTATTTCATGATGACTATTGATATCATGACACAGCTTAATTTTCTGGAATGACTCTGTACTGTGGTGACATTTATTAGTGAGCTAAAGCAATTTCAATCATGACCACTTATGTCAGAGAAAAACAAGATGAACAAACACCGCTCAATAAAGTGGTGAAAGAGCAAGCACTGTCTGTTTGAGTACATAATGTAGCCTGGAGCACTAACTCGAAGCTCACAGGCAGGCTAGACGCTTTAATGGGTTGCAAAGTGCATGACATTTGTTGATAACATTATCCGGCTCACAGCACCAGAAAAATTGGCTCAGTGACTTCTAGCTTGTTACTAATTTTGCCTGTTTGCTCAAGTTTTGCAGGATTATTTACTATGCAGTGTGTAGGATATCAACTGCCATCTACTGTACACAGACATATACACATGCACACACTTGTGCACAGGCTTATACACACAAAATAATATTTTAGGGTGATTGTGTGAAAATATATTTCCTCACTACTGTAAGTCTCCGGATAAGAATGTCTGCAAAATGACTGAAATGTAAATGTGTTGTTAATTAGTTGCAAACTTTCCCAATCTTTTCCTGAGATTAGGTATCCTAATGTGAGACTATTATTGTTGCCTATCGAAGAGTGAATCTAGTCTATTTAAGATATGGAGAAATGTGCTACTGTAGCTCACCACCCACTTGCATGAATTACAAACAGATGGAACTAGCCAAGGCTGCCTGTTTCCCCGTCCCCTCCCAACATCTGTGGTTAGAGAAAGAGCAGGCCACTGAGCTTGGGGACATGGGTGGGATTCAAAATGAGTTGACAATACAGAACAGAGACATTCAATGGATGTTCCTTAGAAATGGGAATCTGAAACTCTCATTTAGACCACACACAAACCCAAGGGTGTAGGAGCAGGGGGGGATGGGTGGGACATGTCCCCCCCAATATTAGAGGCAGGTAATGTGGTCCCCCCAATTAGAGAACAAAACTGTCTCAATATCAAACTCGCTCCTCCACCATCGGGCCTCATCTGACCTATTGTGCATTCAAATTCCTTGACGTTTTTGGTTATGGAATGTATGTTTTTGTATGTTTTGCAAAATAGCTAGAGTGTTCTGCTTTATTTCCCAATGACAAATAGACTTAATGGGAATACAGACCTTGTTCACATAGGTGAGTAAAACCATTTGTGTGTCCCTGTCACACTAGTTGTTTTCACACTTTAATCTTTCCAAATGGCAGAAAACGACTGCAGTTTGCGGGGGTCATTACCAAAACAATAGGGGCTATATCGCTTTTGTAATGAGCCTTCACACCTTCTTCAAAGACAAAGAGCAGAGTGTGGCTTTCTGACAAATCACAGTATATAGTTAAGTTTAAGTTTATAGGGTGTTGTACAGGGTGATGTATCTAAAAATAACCATGTAGCACCATTGTGTTGAAGCTCTAAAAGAAACTGCTGCAACTCGCAACAAAGTCTGTGGTGTTATGAAGTTGCTCACTAGTAAAATGAATTTAAATATGGGCCTCACCAGCACGCCATATTGGTTTCCAGGTAAACAAGATAGATTTTTTCCGGGTCAAAACACCGGGCCAAATTGCTGTGTGCCCATCTGTATTATATGTATCATTGAGCTGACAGTTTCAGCTACGGTGTAAACAGAAAGCTGCATTTACATGTATGTAATCCTGTCTAGATGAACAAGAATTTTGGTGGTATAAAATGGGCCACTGTCTTCCACACAAAACCGAATGAGTATCGAAACAAATCATGCGCACAACATGGCGAAAACCCCCTCCGTTCGACACGCAAACCCCGTAAAACACATAAAAGTGACATTGCCTAGGGTCACCGGTCACACTTTGAGCCACTTGCACCTGGAGATATGAACCACCTATTAGTCAAGATCGGGATATGTGGTTGTTCACATATATATAATAATAATCTATATAGGGTGAAATAAATTAGTCTAATTGGAAACCTTTTTAGACAACTGGCACTCACTTTTACATAACCTAAAATGTCTTCTGGAAGGGAAACACTGTTGGGGTACTTTTATAACATGCTGTGGAGTTTATATAGATTTTTTTGAATTATCAATACTGTTACACATTTGGCTTATATAGCTTTACTGTTCTGTTTGTTTCTTCAGACTGCAGAGCTTGTTTGTGGCTGGAGAGCGATGTGATGTGGAGACTCTTGAATGGTCCAAAAGAGTTTTTGGAGTGCCTGTGCTGGACCACTGGTGGCAGACTGGTAAGACTTTCATTGGCATCACAAGGCTCAATTCAAGATCCATTACACTGGCAGTTATCTTTTCTTAATATAGGTTGATATACTTTATCCAAACAAATGTCCACTGTATTTAATTTCCATTATGCAAAACTAGACTGAAGCTTCAAAATGAAAGAATAGTTACTCCAACAAACTTAAATAATGTATATTGTATTTGAAATCTTCCACACCAGACAAAAGAGTTTGTCTTTCAGTAAGAGCTGTGCCAATATCATTTTATTTTCTTTCAAATTCTGTGATTTCCGTGTTATTATTATGTTCTTTTCAACCATTCATATAAAAATCCTAGGCCAGTGGTTCCCTTTTTTGTTTACTGTACCACCAGGGATCCTAGTATCACTGCCCTAGGCAGAAGAGGTTGCTCACCAAGTTTTTTCACCCATTTGCAACTGCATCTTCAACCAAACAACTATTTTGACAAAGTTGTATTTGGAACCTTTTCACCGGTACCTAAAAATAGAAAATACTGCTATAACATGCATACATTGCCCCATAGGCTACGTTGTATTACTTTCATATTAGTAAAACCATTATTTCCAGCATGTAGATCAAAGGTTGTTTCACAAAATGTGCATACTGTACGTATTTGTTATGGTAACCTAATACTCGCTTCATAAAAATACAAATAACAGGCAAGACACTGACTTTTCTCACAGCATAACAGAAGAGTCTTTAAAAACTAAACGAGTATACAGACAAAGTAGCAGAAATGTATTTACCTCAGAAATGTATGTATATACCTCAGAAATGTATTTAAATGTGTAGTATACCAAGTCAGATGCATTTGGATGAGTGAGTGATATGGAGAAAACCAAGCATTATCTGTTTGCAGAATTTAGAGTTGAGTAATTACGTACTTTGCTATCATGCACATCATGACATTTGAACGATATAGAGGTGCTTGCTGGCCTTGTTTAGTAGGCAAAGAAAGACTTCATAGAGCGTAAATTTACTTTCTTATGCGCTGCATGTTAGTCTAGGAGAACCTATTAGGCAATTATTATTAAAATTACAGGACTATATTTGAATTATAATTAAAATATAGATTTATTTTCATTTTGTGGATTTCCGTGTTAATGTCTGGATTCTACAACTCATCATACTGGAGGGTCCTAATATTAGCACGCAGTGTTCTGAGGTTCATCTGCCCTGATCATGTTTAGGGCTCAATGTATTAAATCCTTCATTGTTCCCATAGAAACCAATTTAAAACTTTTGTGTAATATCTGCCATTCTTGTGTTTTTTTTCAAAATTATATGATAATCGGTCCCTCATTAAAACTCCCTGTGGACTCTGAAATTTAGGCTGTACTTCTCACACGCTGGAGGGAACACGCGTCAGTGTTCTACCTTGTTCTACCTACTGTACAGGAATCTGTGTTTCTTTCCACTTTGGGAGTTACATAGTTATTCATTTCAAAGACTCACAGAGGATTCACACTGTAGGCAGGACGTTGTTGTTGTTGTTAGTATGTATTTCCTTTTACTTCTAATACCTTCCAAATATCATTATCCATTGTGACTGGCACTTTACAGTATATTAGTGATAAATGTAATTGGAAGATAACTGTAAGTGTATACAAAATTGTTTCACCTCTTTCTCCTGTAGTATTTTAATCACATTAGAGATGCTAAAACCCTATTAGCCACTGGGTGGGAAATTTCAACCCAATAACCAATCCTCAAACCTTATGCAATCACGATGTCCCTTTCTCTAAGCCCCCTGTCTTATGAAGTGGTGATAACTGTGGTAGAGAAATGCTGATGGAATGACTTGTATATTTTTTGTTTAAATGTAGCCTGTCCGACAATCAATGTATGAAAGAAGTCACAGTAATTAACAGAATTTGCCAAATACTTTTATTTAAATTGTTTTAAATTTAGAGCATTATTTAAATAAGGAATGATTTTTATCTGTGCTTAAAATCAACTGTGTTTTTCCCCGAAGTTAAGGTTAATTAGATTTCAATTCCAGTCTATTGTGAAAAAGAATTTATATGCAACTGATGTTGTGGAAAACGAGGTTAAGTTGATGAACTTAACATAAATTAATTCCACTAGTAAGGCTGTTTAAAGGGAATTGACCACCTCGTTGGTTGGCTCTCGTAGCTCTGTGATCGGTAGCTTTGTGATCATCAGCTCTCGTAGCTCTGTGATCAGTAGATTTGTGATCATCAGCTCTCGTAGCTCTGTGATCAGTAGATTTGTGATCATCAGCTCTCGTAGCTCTGTGATCAGTAGCTTTGTGATCATCAGCTCTCGTAGCTCTGTGATCAGTAGCTTTGTGATCATCAGCTGTCGTAGCTCCGTGATCAGTGTGGTGTTTTAGCTGTCACACTACACACTAGATTCAAATTATATAATGCTTTCTGGCAGGAAGCGCTACTCCAGAGCTGTAAATCTGCTTGAGGGCATGGGTGGGTGGGTGGGTGGGTGTGTGGATTGGGTACGGTGGGTCAAGTATGATGGGGGGGTGATTGACATTCCAGTGTTTGGCCCTGATCCATTTACAGCTTCCACAGTGATTAGATCATAGCGTCCCTCCTGCTGGTTGGCTGCTGTAGTGCGCATTAAACACTGTAACGCCACGCCATACAGCACCACCAACGTGACTTATGCATGTAAATAAAGCCTGTCCTTAATCCACAAGTCATATACCTACAGTGCATCCAAAAGACAACAGTGTACTATGGAAAACATTGCCTCTTTCCACAGAAAGGATGTGATCAGTCAAACAAACACATGATCAATTAAAAAACAATATCATCTTAAAATGTACATTTATAATTGCACCCTGAGAGTAAACAGTTATTTAAAGAGTACTATTTAATCGTGCAAATGACTGAGTCCCACGATGCTTCTGCTTTTACAGTACAAGTCACATCAGAAGATGAAGAAAAACATGTCCATCTCTTTTAGTCCAACAGAATGGTTTAAGTACATCCAATTGGGGCAGAACTTAATGTAATAACACACACTTTTATATTTCCTTGGATGCAGGCAGGCATAAATACAACTAAACTTGCTATATTAGACTGGTCAAATGAAGAATGTACTGTATTTAGATGCACGTAAACCCACACACGTACAACCTCAGTTCAGTTGAGCTGTCTCATAAATTCATCTACTGGCTTTGTGAGCAGTAGTCTTCTAAAGGTAAACAGCTCAGAGGTACACATTCATTAACGATTCATCAGCTAGACGTCTTCAAAAAGCTAGACACAAACTCCCAATCTGCCTTTGTGTTTTGCTTACCGTTTCAAACACGTGTGCATGTGTGTTGAGTAAGTTGTCGTTGACTTAGCATATATAATATGTTAAACAAGCTACCACTGTATTCATTTCCTAGCAAAGGAAACCTGTTTGTAGTGCGTAATAATTTAGTCCAGGAGTGGAAATAGGGTCCAAATGCTAGGCTAAATTGTTTACTTCTATATTGATAGATTAATAGGAAATTAAATGTTTGCAGTTATTTCTGAAGACTCTGGGAGAATACATTTATAATTACGTGAAGGGAGGACATTGGCAGCAAGTTACTGATTTCTCCCAGCTGTATTGAATCTTGTTGCCTTAGAATTTCAGCACACTATGCTTCAACGGCTTTTTGGTGACAGGTGATCCATCAAACCCACTTATCAGCCACAATCTTGTTGCAAATCTTCTACATGTTGTCTCTAGGAAGACCCCTAGAGAAGGAACTGGTGTAGTAATGGATAGATTGTAACTGAAAGTCTGAATTTATGCAGCCTAGGGTTCTTGAGAGGGTTTCACATATGATCTGTTCTTACATGAATACATAAAAAATGCATTATTTAAGAAACAAAACAGCGTTTGTAATCATTCCAAACTTAATTGGTATCACATTTAAAGTCTTGGATGGCTGTTAAACGTCTACGTTTTTGATCCTCAAGTAAAAAGCATTTTATTTTTCTTTAAAATTCTTTCCTTTAAAATACATTCTTATAAAATGTGTTCAATAAACCATGACACGCTATCCACTTGAAAAGAATGCAAGCTTTTTTTAAGGATTTGTCCTTCAGATTCAGACTACAGATAGGGGGCTTAACTGACAAGCCTTCCCAGGCTGATCTACTACTGGTTGATTCTTCCCAGCTGATCTACTACTGGTTGATTCTTCCTGAAACATTTATTCAAGACAAACAAAATGAATAACACTTGGAATTCCAAATAAATCTTTCCACAGGCACGGCCGTAATCTTTAACCTTGATAATGTCATATTCAACAAACGAAAGCTGAAATTGATAGCATTTTAAATGCAATCAGCAAGCACAGTGCTAGAAATGTTGGCATAGAACTGATGCTTTAGATGGCGGTGAGGTGACATGAATGGTTTGCAAAGATGGTCATTCTCAGAGAGCCAGAGCAGAGCAGAGCCTGGTCTCCAACAGTAGGAGCTCACAGGCGTGTACAGCAGTGCTACTGCCTGTGCACATCAAAAGATAAATTCATATTCTTTTAACATATGCATTCCTCTGGTTAATCTCAGCAAAATGCATGTGAATTATAGGCTGTGGTCTCCCATTGAAAGCAAATGACATCTTGCCTACTGGACATTTTCAATTATGTAAACAAGCAAGGCGGAGTTTGATCAATGTCCCTTTGAATGAGTCTGTTGCAATTCTTTATCGAAATCAAATTTTGCAGAGCTGGGAAGTTTCATTACTTTTCTGATATGAAGCAGTATAGAGGGGATTTCTGCTCTGGTTATGTGTTATTGGCATTATTTGGCATGATCAACCCAGCCTCTCTCTCTCTCTCTGTCGCTCTCTCTCTCTCTCTGTC
>JACXGM010017724.1:0-19526 GCA_016801145.1 Umbra pygmaea | reverse complement strand
TGTAATTATAAAGGAACAATTTATAATATTTGGGGAATAAAGGGGTAACAACCATAACTAATAATTTATAAAGGCTACAGTAATTAATTCATAACTTTGGGATAACTATTCAAATATTATGTGATATGGCCTAGGCTACATGCAAAACAACAATCTTATGTTTGAGAGCAATTTAGGGAGAACACACATTCACTGAATTGGCTCGATCATACTCCTCTCCACATATAGCTGGTGTGTAGTGATTGCAGTGGCGTCATTGTACCGTGGCTGCCGTCACACCATCCAAGTGGATTCTGCAAACTGTGAAGATTCAGGAGAGACCTCTGACATGGTTGTAAAGTGTGCATGGGTGTTCAGCAGTTTATATAGTAGATTTGCTATACTTCATTAAATCATAATCATCCACACATACCTTTTTGGAATAATTCATAGGTATTAAAATATATTTTTAGGCCATATTATATCATTTCATGATGCATGATGGAGATTACTGAACAACAAAACAAGAAATTCAGGGGAATGAGTTAATGAGTTTTCGCTAAGGATTTATAATTTTTCAATATAGGCTACTAACCCTAAGAAAGAAAAAGAGTAAATGATTTTGTTGGGTCATCAAAAAAAATTAATAATAGGCAAGGCAACTATAGTGAAAACAAGGCAAGAAAAATTAGAACTATTTTCTGTAGTTACTGTGTAAAGATACCATTGTGTTGTGTTGTTACAGTATAAGTCAAACTTGTTACCCCCTTGTTTCACATAGTTACAGAGTAAGTACCACATATGCGGGCTGTAAATTAAAGTGGCACTTGTTACTTCCTTGTGTCCTTGTATTTTTCCTGGTTATTTGTATTTTTCCTGGTTGTTACCCCTTTATTCCCCAAATATTATAAATTGTTCTCTTATAATTACTCGTACATACTTTATAGGTACACTATAATTACCGAAAGGTACGCTGCAAATTCTGTGTACTTACGCAGTACATTCCGGGCTGTAATCTAAAGCGTTACCATATTTTTTTGGTAGAATTTGTCAGAAAAGTTGGAATAATTTTTCTTTCCTATTTTATCCAAACACATACCTATCAATAGAAAACCAGATACACGTATCTCAGTGGTCTCTTAATTCTCTTAAAGTTTTGTGCAGATTAATTCGGTGCTAGAGTAGCATATTTTTCCCCAAATTGTAAATGGGCAGAATAATATACCTCATAGCTCCCTGAGGAAGACATGTTTTTGTGAGCAAAAATACTTCTGTACCAAATGTCATGATTTCTGTCAAATAAGGTGAGCTGCTTGAGTTTTTATTTACATGCTTCCCATAACACCACCATCCAGCCAAACTGTATAATTTTGTAGATGTAAGAATTTAACGGCAATGTGCATCATTCACCGACATTTGTCAAATTTGGGCCAATGATTTGACATATAAATGCAACCTACGAACATAGAAGATTTGTTAATTTTACCGTTCTTTAACCAGGCAAGTGGACAAAGAACAAATTCCTATTTGCAGAAAGACCTGGGTGCAATTAGGGTTAACTCTCCTACTCACGGACAGAAGGACAAAGCTTTCGCCTTGGTGGCTGAGGGACAGCACTGGGGCCTTGCGGACACCAGACAGGTGTGCCGGCCCTCTGCAAGTTCTTCATCATAGGTGACGACAAGTGTAAACACGTGTTCCAGGTTGAGTAAGGAACGGAGATCTTCTGTGAGACTGTCCGGAGAGAATCTAATCAATGTTATACCTTAAGACCATCCACTTAGAGAGGACCTTTGGACCCGAAAACGTTGATTAGTTATTCATATAGGAGCCATCTGAATTGGCCGCCCTCCAAAAGTGTTACTAATTAAAAATCAATCTGTGGGCCATTAGTGTTGAGGCGTGTGCCAAGGTTGTGCTTTTCATAGAAGCCTTTGTAATGAGCCCGCATTCGGTCCTGGAGGGGGTACAGATTCCAGATAATCCAGGGAACCGCGGCGGCTCAACTTAAACAATTGATACTATGTGTAAAGATGCTGAACTTTTAGTCTTCGCTAATTGATCCACTTACCCTGGGCTGGAGCAAGCTGTGAAATAAATGTGGGTGTTCATTGCACCCGAGAGGTTCCATAGATAACTATTACCGGTGTATTTCTTGGCCTGATTCTGATGGCAATGGAAGGGATTCCAGACTAGGAAGGCATTTGTCTGCTTTAGCAGGAGTGGTGTTAGGTATTTATGTGATAAATGTTAGCTAACTCAGACCTGCACTTGGGGAAAAGCAACCAGCAGCCCTGGATTCTGCTAGAACTTATTAAAAGTTTTGGAGATGTATTTCGATGCACCGAACTAAAATCTGCCCCCATTACGGAGGTGAGACCAGTGCTGACGCCTACCGATTTGGCCTTGTGAGTGCAGGCTGTAACTCAACAGTTATTGTCCTGGGTCTGACAGGACCGCAACATGGTAACCGTCTTATAACATCTAGAATATGTTTGAACACAGACAGTTAAACCAGAGGTTAGAAGGAAATGAGCTCGCTTTCCTTGTCATATATGTCAAATAAAATGGGATCTGTGGATAGTGGCCATTCCCCCAGTCCTTTTATCATTCTTTATGGTTGAACAGTGGCTAATGTGGCGTTACCGCTGTCCTCTACATCTTCATTGACGGTAAAAGTGGCACTTACTCGAAGATAATGGCGATAATAGTTAAAATTACTTTGCAGGTGCCCGGTTTATATTTTCTCCCTGCTTTTAAACTTCTACACCTTAATATGTTTTCCAAATGTTCAATGTAAACATCCCCTCCATACTACCGAGGTGTCTTTTAACCACCAGCAGAACATGCTGTAAATCAAATACTGTGAGGTTGAGTTAGCACAACAAATGTGCATATATGCAGTCGTGTACAAAAGAAGAAAGACAGAGGGAAAGATGAAAAATATGCCACATATTCCAGATAAATACAGAGATACAGAGAGAGAGAGAACGAGAGAGAGGATGAGAGGTAGGGAGTGAGAGGCTGTGTTTTTGATAATACATTTGTTTTCAAGGAGATCCATGGCCACTGTGACAGAGGAAACTGAAGGAGAGCTCAATAACACAGCTGTCAATGCATTCCCTATTTGAGTGTATTTTTAGGGCAGGCATCGTGGTTCTCATGCATATTTCAATAGATCTTTCGTATATTAGGTGCAAGCGCACACACAAACCGGAATGAGAGGGCTAGCACAACATGACTTTAAGAAATATGGGTTTGATTCTTAGATTTGACAGAAGAGCTCAGAGCGTTCCCAGATAGGTTGGCTTTGACTTTCAATAGATAGAAGAAGACCTTCATTGATTGCATTATAAGACAAAACACAAGATGACATTGACTTATAAAATAGACCAGCGCACATTCATTTGTTGTATTATGAACACACAAAAAGAATACACAAAAATGATTAACGTTGCTGGCTTAGACAAACGAACACGTCGACGGTATAAGCGCAAACATACACAAACACACCCACTACATGTGAAGGCCACACTATGCTGTCATCCATAGTGCAAGACTGACTTAAGATCTGATCCCTGACTCTGCAACGCTGACGACAGAGATGAATTCTCATCAGACCCATCAGTGCATTGTGCCTGAAATATATCATCTCAAAGTTGTAGATTATCACATATAATGGTTCAATTTCCGCCGTCTGATTAAATCAAAGTTTATGAAGCTGTCATTTCTCTGCTGATGATAGGACCATCATTTTGCTATAACACCAGTGTTTGGTGACATCAGCTCGCCTGTCTCATGTGTGGAGAGCTGAGGGGGGTGGGGTTGAGTGCTTCCTTATTCCCCTGAGTTGTCCCAGCCCCCAGCCTACTTAGGTACAAAAATGTTCACTTGGAGAGGTTTGGAAGTATAAGCTTGGGAAGACTGGGGGGAGTGTTTCCATTACCTCCAACTCTTGGAATTTTGCTCTTGGTGGTAGCTGGCTCCTATTAAAAAGTTAGCAGTAACTGCAACCTTTGAGCCATACTTTTATACACATAAATCACATAATAGACAGTGTCTTCTATAATTCAGGCCTGTGATTAGACATGGAGCTGACATCCTCCGTGTCTGCACAATGTCGAGAAGACAGTTCTATATGGAAAGCAAAATGTTGCAAGAATTGGCCCTTTTGGGTTAAAACGGGTCAGATGTGAGGAAGTGCGACCTCATACTACACACTGCATTTCTGAGAGCTGCCAGGAGAGGGCGATGTCAGGTGTCTTCCAAGGACTAGTGATTGATTTCATTATGACTAGAGTGTATTCGCTTTCATAAAGGGTTCATAACTGCCTGAATGGCAGAGACGTGTGCAGTACATGGGAAAACTGTGTTAAACAAACCCAGAGGGTCCTAAAGAAGATAAGAAGGAGGTACAAACCTTGAATACTGATTGGCTAAAATCTGTGATATATGAGAGCATTTACCACAGGTATGACAAAAATTATTTTGTTGATGTTCTATATTTGCCAGTAACTGGTTTAGAATGGCAATCAATCACTATAGGAGTTTGTGGTAGTAAATGACCAAGGCTAAGGGCTGTCCAGGCACTCTGCATTGTGTTGTGCCTAAGAACAATACACTACACATGTTGATAGCATGCTTTTTCATGGTTTATAAATAGGCTAAGCTGTTAAAACGGTATTGTTGCTGATTATTTCTCCCTGAATCTCTTTAAAGGTTGGGTACTTACCCTTAATCGCAGACCTCCTTATTTAGAGCTTTAATTACATGGAGAGTAGGCTCCCAAAGTCAAAATATCCCTACTCCATTGGAAATCTATTGTGCTCCATGGATTGGCCTAGAACTTTCAAGATGCTCTAACGAGAGTTAGAAATGGTGACATTGATGGCAGAGGGGGCATCAGATTTCCATTATTGACTGTTGCAGATATTGCACTGTAGCCATGTGTAAATTGGCTCCTTAGGGGTTTTTAGCTCTCTGAGCAGGGCACTATGTGCTGAAACCACCCCACCCCCCACCACCACCAACCACCCTCTGTAAATCAAAATGGTGGAACACTTCCAGTCTCTTTCTGGCGCCAGCCCCCCTCCTATGATCAATACCTAATTCCAGCCTGTGCAATCAGCCAGTGTTGCCCTGGCAACACTGATGTCACGCAGGTTGAGTGCTGGCTGTTCCAACAAATCATTTCCTTTAAGCAAGCGTAATTGAGTATTTTTACAGTAGCCTGTCACTTGAGACTATTTACATCAAGCCTGGACCTGCAGGACATTTGTTATGCCTGCTCTCTGCGGGTTGAGCTCGGTGGCTGGTGACCTTACAAACTAGCCAGGAGGCTGTTACTATGGCAACTGAGTTTACTTTTGAACAGTCGAGCTCTGAACTGGATAGGGGAGGATGAGCATAGCTTTCTTTAAAGGTGGAGGAAGATTCTGGGAGAGAGTGGCTGATTGCACTGTTGTCCTTTTTCGGGTAACTTCAACAAAAATGATGTATAGTGACTAGGACATTTTATATCTTAAATTAGAAGACATACTTTCAATTCAATTTGCTTTATTGTTCTTTCAGAAGCTAAGACAGATTCATTTTACAAATTAATGACTTATCATTCTGTCAGATATATGCATTATTGCTCGTAGGGTTTAATGCCCAATTGGCCAATAAAATGTAACAAAAAAAATGACAACCAATTTAATTAGATTGCAACATTACTCAAAATTAAAACAAACAAAGCAAATGCATGATACATTGAGTCAAAGTTAAATTAACTTACACATAAAAATGTCAGCTCCCTATAAGCTGAAGTGCATGTGTCACAATATACTAAAATTACCTCTTAAAAAAAGAGGCAAATCTAGTCACCAGACAACAACCAAGCATTATTCAGGGGTATAATTAAGATTCAAGACAAAAGTGGGTGGTAATGGACAATCTACCATGGATTAGGGTGGTTCCTATGCACAAAGCATCCTAGAGTGCTTGCACCATAGAAATAGAATGAATAGAAAGGTATTGAACTGCTTGGCGTGGTCATTCGATTAGTACACAACAAAAGGCGATTGTTATTAGTTGGCACGGTGACAACAAGGAAAATCAGTTTAATGCGGAAGTAGGCCGCTAGATCTTTGCAATGCAATGGTACACATACAATGGCTGCTGCTCTGACCATTCTGCTACATTGATTTGAATTGGAATGGCCTTTCTATCCATTCTATTTCTATGGCTTGGACTAAGAAACGAAGCGGTTATTCAAGAGAGACCCGCACGTTTACACAAAACTATTTGATCTTGTCTCTAGCTTTTCTCGAGATGTCTAGTATTTGTGATGGAAAGCTCTCGTAATATAAACGGGCACTAAGGCCTTAGCCCCTGTTATATTGTCCATATTCCAACACCCCTTCAAGTGCATTATCGCTATTAAAAACCTGTTACCTACGTAATCGGAAGAGTTAAAAGTAGTTTTTTGACATAACACATTGTATGCGGTTTAATATACTGTGGCTTTCAGCGACACTCAGTATTCAAACCATTTGTGATTCCCCACTCAACATAGCTGGTTTCCTCATGTATAGGCTCATGTAAGAGCATACACTTTCTCTTTTTACAGTATAGAAATCCAGGTACGCATGGACACGTCTAACTGATGTGTACTTCATTATCTGCCTTTCATATCAGACATGATATTCGTCATTGTCACCTTTCATTTCTTTAAGTAGCTGTCAGGATAATTCTTCATATATCCAATGCATGTTATAACTCATTCATCCCATCTGCCACTGGCTCATTATACATAAAGCATTCATCCAATAACAGAACAGAGTTATGGCGAGTCAGTCATTTTAACTAATGCTCAGTAGTAATGTTTTAATATGTCCACCCAGGTCATAACACACATCAAATAATTACAACTAATTAAAAGCAGGCTAAACTGTAAATATTTACTAAACAGCTTGTATTGTCACTAATACTCCAGAATCCATTAACCTGGAAATGTTTCTTTGTCATCTAAGCAGGCAGTTGAAAGTCATACAGGACGTACCCATCCAGCATTTAGACTGGTGACACTACAACACCACATCTCATGGAAAAATAATTTTATTACTCCTCACTTTACAACACAAGCAATATGCAAACAACGTTCATCCCTGAAAAAGTAATTTTGAACGACCTTTACGTGTGTTTGTGTAACCCATCACTGTATTCTGATTCACCCTTGAAAATAAGATTCTAAGATGCTAACAATTTGCATACATTGCTATGCATTGTGTTCACAGAGCAAAAGAAACAAGCATGAAAAATGAAATTGTTGATTATTCTATTATTATTGTACCTATTGCTTTCAACAATAATGCAAACGGTGTTAGCTTCATTACTTTCATGACAGCTCAATCGTAACATCTTCTCCAACTTTAGAATGATAAAGTATTATTGGATATCATTGTGGTTTTCATTATTAAAAATGGCAAACCCAATAGCATAATCTGACAAATGTGATTTGTACTATCTTCCGAAGCTATTATACAGTAATGAATCAAATGTATTGGTCATTTATCCTGGCGCTAGAATCATCAGGTTTTATTGGGTGCATTTCACAGCCATCATAGACTTCAGTGAACGATAAAGATGTTGCAGAACAAAGAGTGATGGTCGTCATAACTTATGAGTTTATATTGGTTATGCCTACAAAATGTAGCTGCCTCTCTCATAACAATAAATGAAACAAACTCTTCATTAGAATATCTGATGTTATCTAGTCACACCACCCAGAGCAATGAGCAATCATGATTTTATTACTAATATATGGCTTCCAATATTGTATATTTGAGCATTGCAAAGTTTATGATTGCCAACAGATTACATTCCATTTGCTTCACTGAGGTCTTCTACAAAATGCTACATACACAAGAATACCTGCTGAAACGTACTTAAACCTAGGTGGTACATTTGGCTTTATCCTACACATTGCATTTAGGACTGATAAGATTCAGTTTGGAGGTATGTCCTGGTAGTGGTATCCGCTTTGGGGGAGAGTCGCTCAGTGAGGGAGAGGGGAGCCTTCTGCCTGCCCAGTATGGATGAACTCTCACCGGTCCCTGATTCAATCAGCACATCTCCAGGTCCACTGTTTTCTGGCACTGATGTATTGCAGGTTGGAGCACGGTGCTGTGCGGCGTCACTGCGTGGATCAGGTTATGTCAGAGCCATTTCACCGCCGCTGTGATTTTATTCAGCAGCCGTTCGGTAGACACTGAGGGGTGAAGACATTAGTTTGATCTGCCAGCTGGGATCCCTTTATCAGACTGCGGATTCAGAAAGACAAGATGAAGGTCGGCTGGACTGTTTTGTTCAGAGCTAAAAGGATGGACGACCATGGTACACGAGGGTGTGATGAACTGAAAGACAGCACAAACATTTTACTGTCATTACGAAAGGACACTTATCAGCCTAATCTTTTATCCTTCATGTTGCCACAACTATTATTACTCAACATTGTATAATTAAATGACTGTTTTTATATTATTTTGCCTTACACACAGATAGGCAACAAAAATCCTGTAAGTCACCCCTGTTTTTGTTCACACCTGAGTTAAAGTATCAAGTTCCGTTTTTTACTCAGTCGGGCTATATTTTTTATTAAAAAAATGTGGTTGTGCATTTAGTTAACAGTCAGTCAGTAAGCCCTTGTTTATAAGGAAACATTATACAAAAACAATTACAGATTGATATTTGACAGACAGCAGTAGCAGATATAAATGAGAGAGACCTATCTGAAAGAGGCATCGATTTAAAGTCATGTTGAAGCTGTCACACTCTCCCAGAGTGCGATGGTGTGGCAGTGGACTGAGATATGGACTAATTGTATAAATATGCATATATGTCTGCATTTCTGTTATTGTGTATATTTAGTTATTATCTCATGTATGTTTAAGTAGTGGCGCCCTCCCCTGTTCACCAGAAGCTGTGTAGGTATCATTATATTTCAATCAAGGGCTGGTGATGCTGATTGTTAATTCATTCAGCCCTTGTCTATTGGTACCTATATATGCTCTGGTGAACAGGGGAGAGGCGCGGTTCATTGATGTTTCGTTCAGGACAGTATTATGTGAGTAATGAGCAAGATTGTGTACAGTCAGGTGTATGCTTTTTATGATTAGTTAGGCGCTAGATATGTTCTTTGTGCCTCCTGTTTAGTCAGTTGAGTAATGTGTATGCTATGTATCAGGTCCACTCTCTAAAGCATATGTATCACTATTCGTATACCGTTGTGCAACTCACTGTAACATGCCGTTATTCCAATTTGTCTGTGTATCCTGGACTGCATTATTAATATTATAAAACTACCAACAAACTATCTGCCTGCCTGGGTCACCCTCTCACCTTCAACTCACCTAAACCGTGACAGAAGCAGTACCAGACCATGACTTGCATATTTTTTTAAATGAGTCTACTGGATATTTATCAACCTACTAGATCTAAATATCTAATAATTATGGTCCCTCCCCATTACCTTCAATAAGAGATGAAATGAAATATGGACTTAGGTATGCAAACTACATTCAAGCCACTGCAGATCTATTGTGGGTCTTTTGTGGATCAGACACATCAGCTTGCACATCCCTTCCCTAAACTGAGGAAACAATGAGTACAGTGTATGTATTGCATATTGTATAATAAGGACCAATTATGGGTATTACACTCTAGGCCTTTCAAATACCCGTTGTATCTTAAATAAATGCCAACAGTCCTAATCGCAAAGGATACACGGTGGAAGCAGCCGATACCTTTCATAGCAGTGTTTTGAACAGCGACCTTTTCTGGTGTCACTCCTGTCTCCACATCAATGTCTCAACTTAATTGCCATTAGTATCCCTGGAGGAAGCAATAAAAGTCATGCTAAATGTTTCATGTCAGCATGTCCAATGTCTCCAAACTTCTCTGAGCAGAGACCTGAGGGTGATTGTTTCTTTAAATTACACAGACGGTGTCAGGCAAACAGATGTTGACTAACAACCGACAGCAAATCATCTAACACAGCTTGGACATCAAAGTGAAAGCGTCCCCAATGCGTTGCTTGAATCTCAACAGCACCACGGTGAAAACGATCACCATGAAGGACTGGCCGAAGTTAACAAAAGGAGGAACCTCAGGAGTGATCATAAACAAGTCTGTGGTGATTGGCAGTGATTGGCGGTGTAAAGCTGAGAGCAGATGTGAACAAGGGCTAACCTACTGAGAAATAAAGCAGGGTCTGTGGGCTTGCCATTCATAGTCAATAGACTAACACCTGCAGGCTCTGACTCGGACAGTAAACACCAGTGTTTCTTAGAAAAGGTTTCTCTTAAACTCTGGGTGTCCAGAACTATGGTCCGGGTAACATTTTTTTCTATTTTTTTATCCCAACATTGTTGAAGCGTTATCTACGTCAAAATCTTTCAAACTGATTCGAAGTGTTGCCGTTGTAGAGTAAGTTATATACAGTGTGGTCCATGTTCAGAAGTGTTTAGATTTTTCTAAATTGTAAGCAATAACGGAAACATGGCCGGTCAGATGGGCCCTTCTCAAGGGCCGTTCGTAAGGTGACAGTGGAGGGATGAGGTGCTCCATATGCCTCCACACTATGTGCTATGCCCACATTTAACAGAACACTGCAAAATAGTTATTTTTACCCAGGCAGCACCTGGAGCTGGTTACAGACCTGCTCCGGCCTGCAGTTTCTCCCATCTCCCTCAGTACAGTCAGGTGTTAGTTAAAGCAAGTCATCTTGCTTCGCCTACTGCAATTAACATTCTGCCTGGGCTTTCTCCTGGCACACAATTACCTCACCTCGGCTGTTTGCTCTAATTGCTCTTTCTGCTGGGATTGGTGGAGAGCCAGTGATTTTGATGGGTAGGGGATTATCTTTTACTCTGGCCCCTTAAAAAAATCATTTGTAAACTCCCTGGTGTAATTACAGAGCCTTATGATTAATTGTCCTTTGAAATTAGCCCTGGTCTTTCTTTGATTTTTACTGCTACGAATATTAATTAATGTTAATGCTCTCCTTTTCTTTTTTCCTTCAGCCTGCCTTTCCTAAAGCACATCTTTTGAATATTCATTGTCTGCTTGAAAAGTGGCTTGCATTGGAGCTCCGACTCTTGATATCACCATAAAAACATATCTGGAATTAAAAGATTTTGGGTCATAAATAATAGTTACAGGAGGTCGTCAGGTGAAGTAAGCAACCTCGTATTTAAATAACGTCTCATCTTTTAGTCGGGAAGTGTCAGGAATATGCAAAGGAGAGCCTGGGCTTTTGTTTTCTATCAGAAGGGAAAAAGAGTCACATTTAATTCAGTTTGTATTTATTTAACCTGTGTGATAAATGGCAAGTTGTATAAGTAGGTTATAATCAAATTCAACATACTGTCATACTATAATGTGCAGATCTCAATGTCACCTTGAATAAAGCATCTGCCAAAAGAATACATTTGAGTAATATGGTGATTTAGGATATGGTCTGAATCATATTAGCATTATACTACTCCTGTGGGGTGAAGCAGCTAAACATAACACTGACCAAAGCAAAGACAGAAATGTGATGAGAATCCCATAATCCCAGATGTCCAGTAACCTATTCACAGAGTGTTGATGCTCCCAGAATAATATTCGAGATGGATTACCAATGTTGTACTATATTTTCTACTGTAAAAATTTCAGATACTGTATATACGGTACATCCCTCACAAAATAGGAAAATACACTTAAGTAAAGAGTGTGACCCTTTGAGTTTCCAAAGTGTTGGAATAGAGATGTGAGTGTGGAACACACTGGGTGTAAAGGATGCCTGTGATATTCACATATGAATAGCTTTCTGACTTCAGTGTCAGTTGGATCAGTGCATGTCAATGTGTTTCTCTTAATCCTACACCTTCATGACACAGGAGGTAATTAATTTTTCCACCTACTGCACAGTAGCTAGGTCATTCCCCAGTCTGCATTAGTTTAAAGGGTCCCAAGAAGAGAATAGAACAGTAAAGAAAACCTACACAAGGACTGTCATAACGGAATATAAACAACTATGCATTGCACATAATTTGAGTTCAAAATCATCAAAATGGCATACAGATTGTTATTTTTATTCGTTGCATTCATTAGTTTATTAATCACCATGACGTGCTGAGACCAACTCAGTCTTTATTTGATCACATGCTCCTCTAACTAATTTAATTACTACAATCCATAAATGTGCAGGGTTACACTTCAGCTTGAATCAAGGTTCCAAATACGCTCAAAATGCCCACTCAGACCTAACAAGGATAATAAGACAGAAAAATATGTTAGTCAACATTTAAAATATTGCTTTGTTCTTTTCATGTTGAACATGTCCTGGAGAGTAATTTAAACATATATTTAAACATATTGACTCATAAATGGCTGGACAAAGCTATGTCATTGGCTGTCATTCCCTCAGAGGCCCATAGTGGTTAGCTTTGTGTAACTCGCATTTCTGTGTTATACGGTTTAACTCCTGATAACTACACAATCATCAGTCAGTATTGATCCCTAGGAACATGTTTCTTACAGGAAAAATCCCTGAGAAATATAAGAGTATTCTGATGGAATTAGACAAGTAAGTCCATGAGCGAAGCAAACGATGATCGTTAAAAAATGAATTACATCCATAGTAAATGATCAGAGGTACTTCTGATTTGAGCAAACGTTGTAATAAGATATCAGGTCAGGCAGGAGTCACAGGCCTTGTGAGCCGAAGCAAGCTTCCTGGGTATCCCGTCTAGTATTTCTGTTTAACTTTATAATCAGTCCTTTATTAATGCAATGCTTTTCTTCCGCCTAATAATGCAACAACACAAATAAAATAAATTGTGATCAATGGAGGCGAGCAAAGACAGATGAGCAGTCTGTCACACTGGGGATGAGACCAATTTATCTCTTTAATGCATCTCCATGGGGTTCTCTCACTAAAGGATACAGATTACTGAAGCCCTTGTCTCATAAAGAAAAGCGTGCAAAGAATCCATATAATAGAACAAGATGGAAAACACCCCCCTCGTATTATTCAAGCTGTTCCCACCATGCAGTCTAAACACAAAGCATTGCAAATGTGAAATACATGGAAAGATATACATGGAAATACATGAAATCCACAGTCACCTTTGGAGTGTTATGCTGTAACATCATGGAGCTATGCCAACAGAGAGTAACTACTTACTAATCTAACATACGTTATTTCTAGTAGGTAAAGTCAAGGGGTTATTTCCTCACTTTAATGGTATTAAAATTTACCTCTCCTCTGAGCTCTACTTTTACTTCAAAGGGTCTCCCTTTTTTAGAATTTCAGTCCACTGTCTTCACACATACAGTAGAGGACATGTGGGAGTGGGACTAAGAAAAGGAAAAATAATAATAATAATGATAAATTGACTTTAAAAAAGTAAGAAACAAAAAGTTGAAAATGTGGGATTGGTGACTGTCTTTTCTGCATAGAAAGAGATATCATTGTTAAGCTCCGGTCAGTGAAAGTTAATCTTATTGCCACAGGGAAGAAAAACGGTGACAGTAAGGCAGGCAGGTTGGTACCCTCCTGCAGTATACATGGAATTCCCTGCAGGCCTGCCTCAGAAGGAGTCCTCCAGGTCACTGCATTCCTTCGCTAGTAGCTCAAATTAAAAAGCCAAATAGTCATTGTTAATCTCACTTGTAAAGTGGTGCAATGAATTAACTTTACTCCAAGATCAGCACGGCGTACTCTCCTCTCTCAGTACACATGCCTCATATCTTAGCCATTTCATGGTTGTGAATTTTTACCATAGTATAGCTAATGTCATGGATAGTTTTTTATTACATTTTCAAGCCATAACAATGAAGAGCAAGAGAAAAATCCCTTAAGCCTGTGTCTGTCACCATACTGCTCAGTCTTCAGGCTTCGGTTTTCAGGAGAAATGGTATGGCCTTTCAGGAGGCCCAAGGTCAAATTTAGCCTGGGTCATAAATTGTTTGTTTTTTGCTTCAATAGCAAGGGAAGGCCAAGCTCATAAAACCATAAAAGAGGAGCCAGCGACTCAGTGGAAGGAGGTGTCATGATGAAGAAAGCTTGCTATGGCTAACCACAGGCAGACTCAGTCAGTTGGTGGTCATTGTTGCGAGGGAAGGCTAACTCTGTCTGGGAAGTGACCATGCCAAAACTTCAAACTAAAAAGCTATCCCATTGTCATCCAAGAAGCAAGGGTGTCCTGGCCAAGCCTCTCAGTTAACACTTCCAGATGGACAAAACCACCCCTAAAATGGAAACGCATTCTAGTACTGCATTGTGCCAAGAACTGATAAAACTACTAGCCCACATGATAATTTCATGATGATAAAATGAGACATATTGGTAAAAAACTAGAAAAATGCTAATTATATTATAACCTGTATTATGGAAGGTTTGTATTTAAATGGAGTACTTCCCAAATATTTTTCGTTACTGTATACCCGTTAAGTAGATTCAGAATCCCATTCGACACGGTGCAATGAGGTGATCGCCTTGCCAAAGGGCTCTGAGGGGAGCGACTGTGTTGGCATCCAGCGGGCAGAGGTGACGACTATAAACCACACGTTTTCATAACTCTGTTCCACTACTTTTGTGACAAGGAGGATGTGTTGCAGCAGAAGGGCATAGAGGAGATGGTCTACCATGGGAGGAAAGTATATTCCCAAACTTTAGCTCAGGTGTTGCCCTGAACACGGCTAAATTCCTTCCACTGAAATGTCTACTCCATGAGAAAGAGGTGACATTTTCTCTCAGCTTCCCTGCACACATCAATGTTGAACTTTCCGGGAAGAACACACAGTCTTTGATGGTATGACAGGCAATTTGGAAGCATGTGAGGCTGTCCACACTATACTTTGTAGTGGATGGCTCATTGTTATGCTAGCAGCACAATAGGTGACATAGCATGATAGCACAAAGCTCCATGCATTGTAAACCATATTAGTCCTTGTGAAGTTTGAATAATGTAAACCAGCACAGGTTTTTATTTTTAACAAATTGTTCAATTTATTTGCTTAAAGATGCCTTCTGGCAATATTTGGTGATATTTATGCCTATTTAGGCCTCTGGGTTCCTCATTAATTTTTTCTCTGTAGTGTCTAGGTTCATATTTTCTCTCTTGTTCAATTATTCAACTTAGATTGTATTTAATATAAACAATATACTACATATCTGGACTAAAATGCAGGGCCTAAAAAATAATTTAACAATTATGAAAGTTGCGGACCTTAGCTTTAAGAACTCCATAAAAATTGTATTTGGTTGGCTTTGGAATGTTTTTACAGGGATTGTGGTGCATCGAGTATGCACTTTAATTTTGAAAGTGTATTTTATTTCCTTCTGCCGACATAATATCCTGATATCCATGATGCCAGAGGAATGGTAATACTGTTGCTCCCTTGTTACAGGATTGGAGTTTTCTACGTGCTATGGTTTCTTACGCTTTTAGTTAGTTGGATATTTTGAGAGAGTACCTTTCGAAATACTCATCCTTTTTGTATTAACGGCAGTTTTGATGTATGGCACCATATTGTTCTATTCACATTACTCTAGTTCAGTGGCTTTCAAACCTCTCCTCGGGGCACACCAGACGTTTCACAGTTTATCTGTAGCCACTGAGCTAGCATACCAGATTCAATTAATCTTCAAATGATCAGGCCCTTGTTTAGTGAATCTGGTGAGATAGATTTTCAATTTTGAATGTATTTAGTTTTTTTACATATATTTTTATTAAGGTTGAAACTGAAATGAACAATGAGGAACAAATGCACCTCACAATTCCCCCCCCCCCCCCCGTACAACAGAACATCACTTCCACCAAATAATGACAGTACTGTAAGTCCTCGGGAATGCCAAAAACTGCTATTAGGGGACAGGTGAGCAGGCAAATTTGAAGTATTTTAGATAAGACCAGGAAGATAAGAGACCCAGTAGTCTCTCAGCTTAGGGCATAGAAAAAAATATATAATAAAGGTGACACAAACATTAATCACAGAAGGGGAAATTTCGGACAGTCTAGACATGGATAAGTGAACTCTATGAACCAATTTAAACTGTATAAATCCTAGACAGGCACAGGATGTAGTTGAGATAACTCTGTCTATAGCCTCACTCCACCATTCCTCAGTGAATTCAACACCCATTTTCTGGTCCCAGCCAGATATAGTTTTGTTGGTGTAAACCCATAATTCATGTATAGACCTGGGAGATTACTGCTTTCTGTCTGGGCATAAGAGTCAGTAGAGCATCCAAGGAGGTAAATCGGGCAAAAAATTCGTAGGAAACCAAATGTCTTATCTGGAGATAGCAGAAAAAATAAGATGGAGACAGAGAGTGTTTAGAGGGTAGATCGGAAGCTAATGAAAATACTATTGTCCTAAAGGTCATGAAAGATCTTAATACCTTTCCTTGCCCAGAGAGAGAAGGCATTGTCAATAAGGGAAGGGGGAATATAATTTTTGTCAACATTGGCCCATAACAGATGCAGATGAGAATTTGAAATGGCGCCGGAACTAGTACCAGATCTTAAGTGTGGACTGTAGTATAGGGTTGACAGTGTAGCGAGAGGGGGAAATTGAGAGAACAGAACAATGTATTTAAAGATGTAGATGTGCATGGTAGTATCTTTAGGTGACACCAAGAAGTACATGGAGAATGCAACCAGAATGGCTACTTTTGAAATTTGGTTGCACAATAGTAATAAAGAAAATTGGGAAGTGGAAGACTTCCATTGAATTTGCATATCTGGAGTAAATAAATACTGACTCTGGGTACCTTTCCTCCCCAAATGAATAAAGGGGAGCCTGATTAATTCACTTTAAAAACGATTTCGGCAAGAACAGCGGGATAGACTGAAAAAGGTAATCAATGTGGGCGAAGTATTCATTTTAACAGCATTAATCTATTCCTATAGGGGACACAGGTAAATTACCCCACCTCTGAAAATATGCCTTCATCTGAGTGAGAAGGGGGAAAGGTAGGCAGAGAAGAGGGCAGATAACGACCAAGTCACATTTACTCCAAGATACTTGAAGCCAAAGCTGAAAGGGCAAGTGTCATGGTTTGGTAGGTGTTGTGTAGAAGGAGGGAGACCAGACAGGGAGAATCGTTCTGTGGTTGGTTTACTGAACATTCTTGCAGATATTAACAGATAAAACTGGTTGCTGAATGTGATGGTAAACAATCATGTGAGCTGCACACGTTACTCTATAGTTTTACTATGTTCTTTCCGTGGCATGGAATGCGCTAAACTATATGACGTTCGCCTGGCTCAAAACACAAAAGAATTATAGAGTATTTACGACTAGCGGTGGTACGGATCACAAAACCCATGGTTCGGTTTGTATCACAGTTTTAGGGTCATGGTTTTCGGTTCTGTATGGTTCTTGTTGTTATTTTTTCTTTTAATCTTAACACTCCAGAAATATACTTATGTATGATATATAGCTTAATTATACACAATTTTTGGATACAGTATTAAAAAGCAGTTATATCAAGTAATCATGCACAAACGGAATTTGACTTGATTTTAAACACATTATTGGGACCATCTCTGAGGAAAGCTAGGTGAAATTTCGATACAGTAAGAGGGAAGACGTTGATGATTTCAATCAATCAATCAATCAATCAAATTTATTTATAAAGCCCCTTTTTACAACAGTAGTTCTCACAAAGTGCTTTGACAGACATCCATCCCGAGAACTCTAAGAGCAAGTAGCACAAGTGAAGCACAGTGGCAAAAAAAACTCCTTAGTAGAAGATTTTCAATTTCATTTAACAAGCTTTTCATTTATTTGGCAAAAGAATAAGTGTGTATTACCATTTACAGGAATGTATGTGCCTTTTTAGCACATGAAGATTGAAATATTACAGAATAACAATTAAAATGGAAACTTGCATTTATCAAACTGCCAACTTCAGTGTAGCTCTTACAAAAATACACGTGACGTGACCTGCAGCACTCCACACTCCACGGATGGCTTTGCGCCTCTCAAAATCGCACAAAAAAATGTTTAACTGACCTTTGTCAATCTGTAATGAAGACAGATATAGCAACTGTATAGCCTATTTCATTAAAACGTTTTCAGAAACACATTTTGGTGAACTATTTTCGTAAAATATGAGATCGTATTCAGAACGAGACACCATTACAGTCTGTTTTGAAATTCAGGAGCAGCCGGACCCACGTGACGCGTTTGTCCAGTCAGCTGCCATGTGTTGGGTTTGTCACGCTCATCCCGCTCGTCATTTCTGATAAGTGTTTTAACATAGGTGTTGGAAGTGGGCACAACGGCAGTAAGTGGTTTGTGCACATTAGCAGTGTACCGGCGAACTGAGACAAGTGAACCGAACGGTTCGGATGTTTTTTCATGAACCTTACCACACCTACTTATGACCTGTAGTGGGGAAGGCATAATATAGTACAAAAATCCCAAATCCAGCCTCAGCAACAGATGTCCAAATCTGAATAATCCACACAGAAATCAATGACGAATATCAATGCCCAGCACTGCACTCCTGATTCAGGTAAGGTTTCATTGTCACTCATGTATGCTTGTCTATGTTCTTGTCCAGTTCACTTTTATGGGTTCAATAAAGATCTCACTTTTGATGAAGACGCGCCTGCCTCCTATGTAAACACTGAACCGTGACAATGCTTAAGTGAACACAGCTGAAGGTAATCATGAATCAGATCTACAAGAACTATACTGACCTGAGCTAATACCTATCTAGTTCTGGTGAATCAGGGAAGCGGCCCACACACAAATTAAAGGGACATTACATATAAACTAAATCAACAGTGCCAAGCACTGGCATACTTGAAAAACATTTTAAATGAAATGCATGATACAGGATAAATAAACAATAATTCATGAGTCCGTATCTCAATTTGATGTTATCGCCAGCCTACACTAAGCTGGACGTTACAGCTGAAGTCTACCTGCTGAAGCTGCAATGCTGCTGGATTGATAGAGAAGCACTCACTCTTTTGGAGAGTAGAAAGAAAAACTAAGTTGTCTAGACAGAGAGAATGTTGGGTAAGCAGGTTGCAGGGTTACATACAGTAAATAGAGCAGCAGGTCATCAGCAGCATACAATGATAACCAATGCTCAACGCCCTTCCGCGATACACCCTGGAAATGCTACCGAAAGTGGCTCAATAGCAATGGCGAAGAGTATTCGAGCCTGAATACACGGACTAGGAGCTACAACTAATGGAGGAGAATTTGAGAGCTGCAGAAGAGGCGGGATCTTGTGGAATCTCACGCAATAGCAGCCATCAGGCAAGTGTTATTGAAATAGACTTCTGGTGTATGTAACGATTCCCAGTTCCCCTTCCCTGGACACTGCCACTTCCCTAATCTATCCCGCTCAGAACTACAATTCCCATACATCAGTTCTACTTCCTGTGGACTACAGCTTCCCTAGTCATACTGCCTCAGAACTACAGTTCCCATACTCGGACTCAATTATCATGATTCACCACACCTGCTCACTCCATTTTGTATTTAAG
>JACXGM010017723.1:0-19575 GCA_016801145.1 Umbra pygmaea | reverse complement strand
ACAACGATCAATATTAACCACATTTCTCTCTCATATTGCTCATCATAACCACAGAAAATTATAAAAACAACTAACACAAATTTTATTTTATTTTTTATTTTATATTTTTTTATTATGCTGATCCGAAAAATGATCCGATCCGTGACTCTGATCCGAAAACCGATCCGATCCGTGAGTTTCATGATCCGTTGCACCCCTACGTAGCAGGGAACTGTAACGTCACGAAATGCGTAATAAAGGCAGTTGAATACTTACCAGCTAATGTGTCAGTCGCATAACATGACATGGTACCAGGAGTAAAAGTATTAAATAGTTCATGTCTGTGTCAGAAAGACAGGATGGACGTCATAAAACCACCAGAACCAATGAAGCTCACAGGAAATATTTATTATGCGTGGAAACAGTTTAAACAGGCGTTTCAACTTTATTTGACTGCAACTGGCGCCAACGACAAGAGCGGTGAGAGGAAAGTGGCATTGTTACTGATGATAGCAGGGACACAAGCGATAGAAATATACAATACGTTTGAGTTCACAGAGATTGGAGATAAAAACAAACTGAACAAAGTTCTGGAGCAGTTCGATGCATACTGTAGTCCGAAAAAGAATGAAGTATACGAGAGACATGTTTTTCGTTGCCGCGTTCAGCAGCAAGATGAATCGTTTGACTCATATATGACTGATCTAAGGCTGAAAGTGCAATCCTGTAACTATGGCGACATGCAGTCCTCCATACTACGTGATCAGATAGTATTTGGAATACACAATAAAAAGGTGCAGGAACGCCTGCTAAGGGAGGACAGTCTGAAATTAGAAGATGCAATCAGAATGTGCAGAGCTAGCGAACAGACTGAGAAACAGATAAAGATTTTTGAGAAGCCATCCGTTACTACTGAAGCACCAGGGGGTGTAGACAGGGTGGTCAGAGCTAGCGCACCTCGCTCAGAGAGGGAACGTTCTAATAATGCACTTGAAACAGAATCAGACTACGTCAAGAACTGTAGGAGCTGCGGTGGGAAACATCGCTTCAGGCAATGCCCCGCATATGGGAAGGTTTGCTCGAAGTGCAGACAAAAAGTCATTTTGCAAAAGTGTGCCTTTCTGCCAGAGAAAAGAAACAAATTTATATGATGGAAGAGAGCGAGCAAGGCTATGATGAGGATGACATATTCTATACAGACACTGTCACTGTGGAAAATAAGGGCACTTCAACGCTGGAAGTTAGTGTGAACACAATAAATGTAAACAGGTGGATTTTTCCACTTAAAGTAAATGGCACAGAGATTCACATGAAACTTGACACAGGAGCTATGGCAAATCTTATCACATTAAAAGACTTCCAAGCTCTGCGCCACAAGCCAGTTATAGAAAACAAAAAAGTGGGATTGAGAGCTTACAATGGACAAATGATCGAGACACAGGGCGTCTGCAGATTACAAGTCCAGAACAAGCACATTAAGAGACATCTACTATTTGTGATAGTGCCGAAAGGGAAGGACTCCCTACTGGGAGATCAAGCTTGTGAGGAAATGGGACTTGCTAAACGTGTTCTAAACATTGCCAAGACAGAGCTGAAAAATACAGGAGTCACTACATCCCATTCAGACAACTGGGAAGTGCAGTATCCCAACATTTTTTATGGTATAGGGGTGATGCCGTTCACATACAGCATTAAACTGAAGGATAATGCTAGACCTGTGGTGCATGCTCCGCGTCGAATTCCTGTTCCACTGAGAAAAGATCTTCGCAAAGAACTGGACAGAATGGTGGCATTAAATGTCATTCAACCCACTAAGGGAGCCACGGAGTGGGTCAACTCAATGGTCTGCGTAAGGAAGCCAAATGGAGCTCTCAGGATATGCATGGACCCAAAAGACCTCAATGAAAACATCCTCAGAGAACAATATCAAATTCCCAAGAGAGAAGAGATCCTGAGTGAGATGGCTGGGGCACAGTGGTTCACAAAACTTGACGCGTCACATGGTTTTTGGCAGTTGCAAATTGACAGAGCAAGCGCAGACCTATGCACTTTCAACACGCCCTTTGGGCGCTACAGTTATCAGAGACTCCCCTTTGGAATTTCCTCAGCACCAGAAATTTTTCACTGTGCAATGGAGAATGTGTTTGAAGGACTGGAGGGGGTCAGGGTTTATATTGATGATGTCATAATATGGGCGGAGACCCAAGAACAGCTCAACAGCAGAGTGCATAGTGCACTTCCGAGAGTCCACAAGTACGGGCTCAGATTGAACAAGGAGAAATGCCAGTTCAGCACCCAAGAACTCACGTTTCTTGGGGATCGACTGACACCGGCAGAAGTACAGCCGGACATGAACAAAATCAAAGCAGTGACTGACATGCCCCAGCCAACAGACAAGAAGGCAATACAAAGAGCACTAGGGATGGTGAACTACATGGGAAGATTTGTGCCTAATCTTGCCGCAAAGACTGTTGCTCTCCGCCAGCTCCTACAGTCAGAGTGGTCCTGGCACCAGAGTGGAAAGAAATCAAGGACATTTTAAGCAAAGAGCCAGTGTTGTTTTTTTTTATCCGAGTAAGAAGACACGAATCTCCACAGACGCCTCAAAAGAGGGACTGGGGGCCGTTTTGCTGCAGTATCATGATGAGGCTTGGAAAACAGTGGCTTATGCTGCACAATCCATGACAGAAACAGAACAAAGATACGCGCAGATAGAAAAAGAGTGTCTAGGGCTCGTCTTTGGCTGTGACAAGTTCCACTCTTATGTCTTTGGCTTGCCACACATTGAACTTGAGACTGACCACAAGCCACTCATAACTATCAGCAAAAAGCACTTGAATGAGATGACACCACGCATTCAGCGTATGATGATGCGTCTACAGAAGTAGTATACCTATGAACTGTCATACAAGCCGGGGAAATACCTGGTAGTGGCTGATGCTCTGTCAAGGGCCAGACCAACACAAGGACTAAACACAGACGGCACAGAGGAATATGAAGCCATAAGAGGCCATGTGGAATCTGTGGTGGAGGCTCTACCTGTGAGCTCTACACTGAAAGAGAAAATAGTAATGGACACTGTAGTGGACCGCCAGCTTCAGAAAGTGATATGGCACATGCAAAATGAGTGGCCAAAGCAAGCGTGCCCGCAGTACTACTCATTCCAGGAAGTGTTGGCGGTAGCTGATGGCCTGTTGCTGAAAGGTGACCAAATAGTCATCCCAACAAAGCTACGGAAGGAGGTCCTCCGAATACTGCATAGAGGGCCCTTGGGCATAGAGAAAACCAGGAGACTAGCCAGACAGACTGTTTACTGGCCAGGCATGAATCGTGACATAGCAGAGATGATCAAAGACTGTGCCACTTGCATTACTTACATTAACAGACAGCAAAGAGAACCACTGCTCACAGACATGAGGGCGGAGCACCCCTGGGAAAAAATTGGGACGGACCTGTTCCACTTCAGAGGCAGAGAGTAGTTACTAATGATTGACTACTACTCCAATTATCCTGAGATGGCTTTGCTCACGAGCACAACAGCAACAGGAATAGTTCAGCATATGAAGTGCAGCTTCGCACGACATGGCATTCCAGAAACTGTCGTCTCAGACAATGGGCCTCAGTATGCCAGTCAGGAGTTCAAGCAGTTTGCCAGAGAGTATGGATTTGAACACATCACAGTAAGCCCACACCTTCCACAGGCAAATGGCAAGGCTGAAAAGGGTGTTCAAATAGTGAAAAGTCTTCTGACAAAGGCAACAGAGAATGGTGAGGATCCTTATTTGGCTCTGCTGGCTTATAGAGCAGCACCTCTGGCGAGTGGGAAGTCTCCGGCTGAACTGCTCATGGGCAGATGACTACGGACACAGATCCCTACAGTGAAGAAACAAGCCCACACACCTGCGCTGGAAGCCATGAAAAAATTAAAGAAAAAACTAAAGAGATACTTTGATCGCACAGCAAAAGCAATGCAACCTCTGCAGGCGGGTGACAGAGTTAAGAGTTTTCAACACAGAAAGAAGGACTGGCGGCGCGCTGGAACAGTGCTGAATGAAGTGGCTCCGAGGTCCTATGCAGTCCAGACGGACACCGGGGCTCTGGTCAGACGAAACAGGTTGCAGTTACCTAAAACACAGGCCAGCAATGCAGTTCCTTCAGTAGAGGAGTACAGGGACAAATGTGCACAGCATGGAACAGCAACAAACAATCAGCCAGGGATTTTAGTGGAGAATGCACCTGTCATGACGGAGCCAGAGGCAGCTCCAGAGAGACGGTCAGAGCGCACTAGAAAAGCCCCCGACAGACTTGATTTATAGCAGACGGCTTTAAGCTCACTATTACACAGTTGAGGTATAACGAGTTCATTGTTTTAAAAAAAAAAATATATATATGTATATATATATATTTTGTTAAATGTGTTAAGCCTTAGTATCTGGTCATGAGTTCATCAGGTAATGTATAGCCTTATGGTGTAGTCATATTCCATGCTCAGGTTAGGCTAAAATAATCGTGACACAGTCTGTCTTGAATGAGGCGGTGGTAAAGACCGTCCTCCTACGGTGTGCTAAGTACTGGCAACCTCTGGCACCAAATAATATATTTATTGTTATGCTTAAAGAGCACAGTGAATCTGTTTGTGTTTACTGAATAAGGGAGATGTGAGGATATCCTGTGAGACACTATTAGGGTCCTAAGAGGCCACCGTAGCAGGGAACTGTAACGTCACGAAATGCGTAATTAAGGCAGTTGAATACTTACCAGCTAATGTGTCAGTCGAATAACATGACACTACCAGCAAGGGAAATTGCAGTGTTTGATGCTAACTCGCTGACATCAGTCTTTCATCCTTGCATTTGAACACTTGATTGAAGAAAAGACTAACAACAATCAGGACAGACTTTATTATCTTGAACTTACTTGAATTTACTGCTGGCCTATAAAGAGATCTGGTTCACAGTTGTTTACATATAGAAGCAAATAGAGGCTATACTGATGTTAAAAGGCTTTTTTGGAACATTTTGGGAATGAAATGAAAATTTCAGGAGCTTATTTGGAAAAGGCCTTGAACTGGACAGTGATTAAGGCTGAGGATGGAAAATCACTGCATACTTATGCAATGTATTTAAGAGGATGTGATGCAAGATATACGGTACATGGATGAACTTGATATCCCGTCGAACTTGAGGCAGATAACATCTCAATTACCCTACAAAGTCAGGGTTAAATGGCGAATGACAGCCTATGATATAAAACAGTAAACTGAAAGGAGAGCAAAATGTCAACACCTAGTGGAATTAATTGAAAAACAAGCTAAAATCATTTTGGACCCATTGTTTGGACACATTCAAGACCAAATATCTGACAAAATGGTTTTCCTAAAGAAAAGAGCTATTGAACAGGAGCAACGTTTCTACTGAAAAACAACCTGCAAAACAGGTGCTACTGCCTTATGTGGAGTCTGCAAGGGAAAACATGACGTGACTAACTGCTCAAAATTAAAATCTCAGCCACAGGCAAAATGTTAGATTTCTTACTCAGCCACAGGCAAAATGTTAGATTTCTTACTCAGCCACAGGCAAAATGTTTGATTTCTTACTCAGCCACAGGCAAAATGTTCGATTTCTTACTCAGCCACAGGCAAAATGTTCGATTTCTTACTCAGCCACAGGCAAAATGTTCGATTTCTTACTCAGCCACAGGCAAAATGTTCGATTTCTTACTCAGCCACAGGCAAAATGTTCGATTTCTTGAAAAGTAATAGATATTGCTTTGGTTGCCTACTGACATGTCATTAGCAAAAACTGCAAAAGAAGAGTAATGTGTCAGGTCAGTCAGAAAAGACATCCAACTGTGCTCCACATTCAAAGTGCAAAAGCCCCAAATCAGGAAAATCACCCAGTTGAAGCAGGTGGTTAGATGTTAATCAGTAGTGCTCTTGTCACAGTGAGTGATGCAACTGGGTCCGGGAAGGAATGTGCACTTTCAGCTGTACCAGTTCGAGTCAAGGGGGCAAAGGGGAGCAAGTTTATTCTCACACATGCATTCCTAGATCCAGGCAGCACTGCAGCCTTCTGTACATAGACTCTTATGGATTGACTCAATGCCAACAGACACAAAACTGAGATCATTTTGCGAACCATGGGACAAGAAAACCCTATTAGAACCTATGATCACAGGACTAAAGGTTGGGAACTTAAGAGGGTGGCATATATTTGGACCTACCAAATGTTTACACCCAGAACAAGATACCAGAGCTGAAGAAATGGCCTCATCTCTTTGAGATCCATCTAAAAGAAATTGATGCTGATATGGAACTACTTATTGGAACTGATGACTCGAGAGCAATGGAACATTGGCGTGTTATTAACTGCCAGAATAATGGACCATATGCAGTCAAAACCTAGTAGAACCTAGGAAAACAACTTAGTTCGAAAAGCCCCATTTATAGACTAGATCCTTTCATTGATGAAGGCATTTTGAGAGTAGGGGGTCAGATAAATAAAGCCGATCATTTTACCTAAAAGTTCTTATACATCGTACCTGATATTACGACATATTCACAACCAAGTCAGACACCCAGGAATCCAGGCTAAGACAAAAGTTGTCTGAGCCATGCAAAATCTCTATCCAGATGACAGATCTATCTGAAGATTGTGTGTATCCTGACCTACCACCTTTTAGTCATGTGGGTATTGACTGATTTGGACCCATAGAGGTAAAGAGAGGCCGAACCTAGTGAAGCGGTGGGGAGTAATCTTTTCTTGGGCCCTACAGGCTCCTAGCATACACAGGTTCATACTGTATGCAGAAGAGGACCGGTCATGAGTATCAAGACAGATAATGGTACTAATTTAACCGGTACAGAAAAATAAATGGATGCTCTCAAGGAAACTATTCACCTGAGGATTCTGAACGCAAAAAGTGAAAAAAAAAAGGTGTACACAGAATTTGATTCAATATATTGTCGTGTCACATGTGAAAACATGATTACATTTGAAAAACATTCACTGGCCTTTTTTATACAACAATAGACAAATTTTAGCAACTCTCTTGTAGTATGCAGGATGGTGGAAATTAACAAGACCTAACTACAGTGTTTTAACTACAGTGTTTTGAGAAGGCACAAATACTAATTTTCTAAGTCTGCTGCCTCAGTGTTGATGATGGCAATTTGGATATATTTCAGAATGTCATGAAGATAGATCAGATGAATTGCAATGCATTGCAAAGTCCCTTTGCCATGAAAATGAACTTAATCCCCCCAAAAAAACATTTCCACCGCATTTCAGCCCTGCCACAAAAGGACCAGCTGCCATCATCTCAGTGATTGTCTCATTAACACAGGTGAGAGTGTTGACGAGGACAAGGCTGGAGAACACTCTGTCATGCTGATTGAGTTATAATAACAGACTAGAAGCTTTAAAAGGAGGGTGTTGCTTGAAATAATTGTTCTTCCTCTGTCAACCATGGTTACCTGCAAGGAAACCCATGCCATCATCATTGCTTTGCACAAAAAGTGCTTTAGGAGCAAGGATATTGCTGCTAGTAAGATTTCATCTAAATCAACAATTTTTCAGGTCATTAAGAAACTTCAAGGAGAAAGGTTCAATTTTTGTGAAGGTGTCAGCGTGCACAAGAAACTCCAGCAGGCACCAGGACCGTCTCCTAAAGTTTATTCAGTTGCGGGATCGGGGCACCACCAGTGCAGAGCTTACAGGCAGGTGTGAGTGCATCTTCACACACAGTGAGGTGAAGACTTTTGGAGGAAGGCCTGGTGTCAAGAAGGGCAGCAATAAAGCTACTTATCTCAAGGAAAAACTTTAAGGAGAGGTTGATATTCTGCAAAAGGTACAGGGATTGGACTGCTGGGGACTGGGGTAAAGTAATTTTCTCTGATGAATCACCTTTCCAATTGTTTGGGCCATCCGGAAAACACCTTGTCCAGAGAAGACAAGTTGAGCACTACCATAAGTCCTGTGTCATGCCAACAGTAAAGCATCCTGAGATTATTCATATGTGGAGTTGCTTCTCAGCCAAGGGAGTGGGCTCACCCACAATTTAGCCTAAGAACACAGCCATGAATAAAGATTGGTACCAACTCATACTCCGAGAGCAATTTCTCCCAACCATCCAAGAACAGTTTGGTGACGACCAATGCCTTTTCCAGCATGATGGAGCACCATGTTGGAGCACCTTGCCATAAGGCAAAAGTGATACCTGAGTGGCTTGGGGATCAAAACATCACAATTTTAAGTCCATGGCCAGGAAACTCCCCAGACCTAATCCCAGTGAGAACTAAAGAAGTAGTGTCTTGTCATAGTAATTAACAGTGTAATAATCAATACAATGTGTATTAAGTTGTATAACTTGTTCAGAAATATGCAATAAAATTATGTAGCAATGATATGAGAAAAAGAATCCCACACATTGCGTTGATGTTCCGGTATAATTAATACAGAACATCTGTTAAATTATCAACATTTAGTCAGGATCATCAATTACTAAATACTTTAAAATTTCTAGAATTTTTTTATGTTTCTTTAAATGTTATTCTATATTGTTTGGTATTCCCTAAGAGCTATTAACCATGTGAAAATGATGCAGCAACGACAACGTTATTCTGAATTTGCTCCACTGTAAGGAATGCGTCCAACAGTGTTAATAAACTCAGGATACAGGGTATCTTTGGAATGCAATGTATGTGAATCTAAAGCCAGTGTAGCCAAATGGGGACAATCGCTAGATATTTACCATATCCTGTTATACCAGCAAGAAAATGTGAGTGCAACTTTTGGCCCTAGGGAAAGGGGGCTAACCTACAGGAAATCACAGACGTGCTGGTGCCTGGTTAGGGATGGTTAACTCGGGCTAGTTAATTTGAATCCAGGGCTTGTAGCCATTCGTGTTATTGGTGAACTATTGCCAACAATTTAGACCAATGGGAAATCAGTATTTAGTTTGCTGTTGTGCCATATTCTCTGTATAAAATGAAAGTTATCTGATTGTCGGGGAGTTCTCTGCAGAGACAAAAATCGTCTTTAAACATTATAGTCTATGCTCCATTTTTTACACATCCTCTGGACTTCATTTAATATACAACAGAATTGTGGTCGATCCTGAATAGACAGGTGGACAAACAAAACCCCACAAAATCTGACAAACTCCAAGCATTGATCATGCAAGAATGGCCTGCCATCAGTCAGGATGGGGTCAAGAAGTTAATTGACAGCATGCCAGGGCAGATTGCAGAGGTCTTGAAAAAGAAGGGTCAACACTGCAAATATTTACTCTTTGTATAAACTTAATGTAATTGTCAATAAAAGCATTTGACACTTATGGAATGCTTGTAATTATACTTCAGTGTACCACAGTAGCGTAGCCAGAAAAAAATATTTGGGTGTGCATCTAAAAAACTTGGTGTGCAACATCTATTTTTCTCTACAAAACAGAGGCCTATACTATGAATCAATGTTCCACATGCCCCAGTTTACGCCACTGGTGTACCATGGTAACTACTGACAAAAAGATCTAAGAACAGTACTTGTTACATTCTCAAACCTTTTGACCGCAACTGTACATAAATATAACTTACTGAAGCTACTGCTTTTGTGCAGTAGGTACTCTGAAATGGAGACAGTTTGTTTATGTGGTTGTGGTGCTAATGACAGGACATCGTAGACATCCTGTTTTTGAGATTCAAACTACAAAGTAGTGTTTTCAATGAGTGCCAATAACAGGGTTCCCAAACGTCCTGTAAAAAAAGAAACATTAAATAAAATAACTGTACTTGAATGCAACCAGTAACGTAGGCTTCTACAAACAAATATACCAGTTGAATTAACATCTCCAATGATGTTGATAATAAATACAGGTTATGTATATTCCATCAGGTTAGCCATTAAGACATATATGTCACATTTATACATATTTACAACAGTTTTGCCCCATAAATGTAAAATGTTTGTAATTCTTTAGACATAATTTTGTCCATGGGTGTCCTGATACATATTAATGATGTATAATAATATTAATGCTGTTGATTAGCTGATCAGATTACAATCAGTTATATTATGGCAGTTTACAATAAATGCTCCATGGGTGCTCATTATGGCATCACCACACACCTTCAAAGGAGTGTGTTGAATTGCAAATCGCAATTATTTCCCCTAAATTTATATTAGATGGAGCCAGTGGCGGTGCCAGAGTATTTTTTTGGCATAACTATTGTGGGTGATACCCACAGTGGTTGGGCTCAAATCAGTGTCTGAATTTCAATGTACATGCACAATAGAATAGAGCGTAACATCATTGCCAGTAGCTAGAAATACTACGTCGGACTGACTCCTTTTTTCACACGCAAATTACATCTAGAGCAACCGACATGGAAATCCCTACTGAGTCTATTTCAAATCGTTAATTTTGTCTGGCAAACCTGTCCACTACACACCCAATAGGCATGGGCAGATCGATCCAAAAATATAAGCTATATATTTAGTTTTTTAAGATTGATTCTAGCGTTAATAGGATCAGATACCAATTTCATATTCTATGTTCTGTTAACCTTTTCCAAAGAATAGAACTGCCAGTGCGAATGTGCGATGTTCCGTTATAGTGAACACACACACACACACACACACACACACACAATCGACGGGGAGCGAGAGCACAGGCTGCGATAGTTAACGGAGTTAACACTCCAAAATCGCTCCAATTATTTTTTAAGTCATATTACAATATTAACAAACCCATCCATTGTGTGACCATGTATGTCGATGCTGAAATATTGAAACTAAATCGGCTTGAATTGTTATAAAGTTGTTAAAATAAACATGAAAATGTGACCATGTGTAATGAATCACTCCCAAGGAAAAAGGAACAATGTTTATTCTACAATCCAAGAATGTAGGCGAAGGCACAGAGGATAATCCAAGGCAGAATAATTAACTAACAATGCAGGGGTCAGGTCAGAATAGCAATACAAGAATGTAGTCGAAGGTACAAAGGATAATCCAAGGCAGAATACTTGACAAACAATGCAAAGGTCAGACCGGAACAACAATACATGAATAGAATGCTCAGTAAGAAGGAATCAATACTCACAATACCTCGCAAAGAGGCAATGGTGTGTGTGTGCTTTATATATGGACTGGGTGAGAGCAGGTGTACTGAATTAGGGTGATTGAGTTCGGGTTATGGGAATTGTAGTTCTGAGCAATCTAGGAAGGGGAAGATGTAGTTCTTAGGAAAGAGGAACTGAGGAATGTTACACCATGTAGCTACACGAAAAAACAAACCGTTTTATATAGTCTCATTTTACAAATATTCTCTATGTATTTTCTATATATATTGTGAAGATAAATTCAAATGTTTTATAAAATGAAAATTATGTAATACAAAGTGACTGAACAAAATGTTTTAATTGCTGGTTTTATAACTCAGTCTAATCAGTAGATACGCACCTCAATTATTTCTGTTTGCGTGTGCATGCAGTACATTATCGTGCTTGCGAGAGATAGGCATGTCTTTTCATATTCCATAAGACTATTTAATCGTGACCACTATATAACCTCACCTTTCATTTTTGTAGATAATCTTGATTTTGCACCTGTATGTTTTGTTAGTTTATTACTATTTAGCGAACTCCATGATTACACATTAACACGCACTAGCCAAGTAACCTATACACGTAGAGGCTCATTAGGCTGTCCTTACTACGGTATGTGAAGTGAGCGCTACTGGAGCAGTGCTGGAGCGATTTTGAGTGAAGGCCTTCTGGGCCGTTCAAACATTGCTCTGCGCTCTGGTAAACTGGGTCAGCTCCGTTCCTCGCTCCGCTTCCACTACGCTCTGCTCACATACTCTGCACCGAAACCACATAAAAACGCAACTAAGTCAGCACAGTTGATATTTCATGGTGGGGCTAAGGTGGGGCAAACACGATTCTTGGTAGGGCTGTAGCCCAACCAAGCCATACCCTGCCGCCACCCCTGGAAGGAGTTGTTAAAACAATGGTGACTGGGATGAATAATAATGATATCTGAAAGAAATGATAATGTACCTATAAACTAGATCTTCTAGTTTCTATGTAGTCATAATCTGAACCAAAATGTTTGGGAAATATTTCATAATCGTGTCTAGGACTTTTCAAACCTCTCATCGGGGACCCCAGTCAGTCCATGTACATAAACTATAACTGAGTGAGCACACCTGTTTTAACTTGTCTACTAATCCACACGTCAATGATTAGTGAATCGGATCAGATAGTTCAGGTCTACAGCTAAACTGTGTAAACATGTCTGGGTGGTCCCTTTGGAGAGGTTTAAAAAAAAAAGGGTCTAGATCAGGGCTATTCACAGAGCTTTTAAATGGCATGTGCTGAAAATAGAAAAACAAACGCACCCTACACAAAAATAAATAATAATTGCAACCGTGACACAGATGGTTATTATTGTTATTATGTTGATTAATTTCGATTATTTACTTGACCTTCAACATATTATTATACCAACGTGAAAGCCTTTTCAAAATGACCCAAACATATGCCAGGCAGTAATAAACAAATCAACAAAATACAGGGAAATTAAATTACTATGCCATACAGTACTATAGCTTATCTGATGTCATATCATTTCCAATTTCCCTGAGTACATTGCCTGATAAACTTGTTAGCAATTGGCATAGTACCAAATACTGCAGTTATCAAAAAGTCTAGCTAGCAAGGAAGCTCACCGTAGCTCTTCATAATCTATCATCATATAATGATAGATCTGTCTAAACAAACAACAACGAGCCAATGTAGTGTACTGTACGTTATTTATTTGGAGGAATAATGGGGGGGAATTTGTTCTGTGAGATGAAACTCGATGAGCCACATATTTATCCATGACTCTCCCTAAACAGTAATGCCTCACACTCTTCTATACAACAATTAAATATTACAACCAGTTTGGAAATCAGGTGAAGACAAAGTTTTTACCTGCTTAAGGGAGCATGTGATAACATGAAACATTTAATTCAGTCCAGCAACAAACTGTGCAAGACTGTGCAAGACTTGTGATAAATGCTTTGGTTTATTTAATTATTTAATCATCCATTTTATATTACTTTGTAGTTGTCTTTCATTGATGCATACAGACTGCCAAAGTGTTTGGATGATGATACATTTGAGTTTTGTTTCCTCTGCACTTTACATTTGAAATAATACATTGACTATGGAGTTAAAATTCAGCTTTAAAATTAAAAGGAATTTTTGCTAGCAGTGTTTAGGGCAACTGACTGGTGGTCCCAAAAGTCCCTAGTTCTAATCCCCCAACCCTCTGTCATAGGACAGTTGACCCTATTTGCCTCACCTCCCCTTTGTAACATTCAACACTGGGCATTGGTGTAAATCAGATCTACTTACCTCGTTAAATAATGATTACATTGAAAGGAAAATACATTTTTTGTCATTAGTAGTTCCTTTGTTGGAAACTAACTAATATTCTACATAGTGTCATCTGTTACCAACCCACATTCCTTCTGCTTGTGTTTGGCCAGGTGGGCGGGGCTGTGAGGGAGGCTACTGGGTACACTGCCAGCTATCGACACACCATCTCAGTAGAAGACGGGGGTGAAAAGGGGGACTGCGTACACATCAGGAATGGGTACTACCACACCATCCATGGCTTCCCTAACTGTGTCGTGGCCGACGCTGTCATCAACTTCTTCATGGGGAGGACTGACATGATGCTGCAGGTGGGATTTGACCCCCGTCTGGCTCGAGCAGCTCACCTGGGTGAGTGTGTCAGCTGCTGGAATGCGTCGCCATGGTCACACAAATAAACAACCAATGTTTAAAGAAAGAAAGATAAAAATTGTGATTTAACTTTAAAAACATTTATCATATTCTTCCAGAGTTCTTTATAGATGGGCTTGGCACCCTGCACATCGGTTCCTGTGATGACATCATCGTAAACCACGCATCTAAGATAAAGTTGCCATGGGGCAAGTTGGATAGCGAGAAGGCCTATGAGAAGTTTCGATACTACTCACCAAACTCTAGCCAAATTAAAAATAGGCTGTTTTTCTTCAAGAACAGATTACAATGCATATCTAGTAACTGAAAAAAGCTCAACAAATAAAACATAATCTTTTGACACTTTTTTGATGCTTTTTTAGAAAACATATGGCCAGGATCCAATCTTGTGAAGAAACTTAGATCAATGTCTCTATATGACCTTTAGGTTTTATTATTTTAGAGGCAGTTGAGATTGAATTGATAAGACATAATGTTTCAAAATTAAAACATACACCAATCAGCCATAACATTATGTCGACCTGCCTAATATTGTGTAGGTCCCTGTTTTGCTGCCAAAATGGCAGCCCCATGTACAGTACAACAAACTGTGATGCACTGTGTTGACACCTATCAGAACCAGCATGAACCTTTTCCATAATTTGAACAACAGTAGCTCTCTTTTTGGATTAGAAGTGGTCCAAGGAAGGAAAAGCGGTAAACGGACGACAGAGTCATGAGCAACCAAGGCTTATTGATGCACGTGGGGAGTGATCCAACAGACAAGCAAATGGGCGACCTACACAATATTAGGCAGGTGGTCATAATGTTATGGCTGATTAATGTATATTCTGTTGGAAAAAAAATCTGTTGAACATGTTTGAAGTTAAGATGTTCATCAAAAGAGGACAAAAACAACCCCAAGCAGCACAACAAAACCAGTTGCTCAAGCATACCAAGAATATTTTGTATTTTTATACTGAGCATCTATTTTCATGTCGTAAACACAAAATCATTTGTTGTGGACATAAACTATGACAGTAAGAATGTGAAAAACCCAGTCAGTGAGTGGCTGCCTACCAGTTTGTGATGAAATTATTTATGTTTGCATTCCTCATTCAAAAAAGAAACAATATGTAAAGGTTTGCTCCCACTCATTCCCAGGGCCAACTTCAATGTGTGTATTTTGAACTGTTGCATTTAACTGCATTGTTTTTATACAAGGAACTGTATAATTTGTTTATAGTAAATACTGTCGCCTTCCACAGCATGATGTCATACATATCTAAGAATTGTTAGTAGTAATGATATCAAATCATGGTTTCACTTTATTTGGATAGTCAAAATGACCATCTGTAGATGCTCTACAGGTATTCACAATATAAAAAAATACTAAAAAACATAGTTAATGTTTTCTAAGGTTATGTTTAGGGTTAGGGTTTGAATTAGGGTTGGGCTAAGGGTAGGGGAAATGGTAAAGTTTAGGGATTGGGTGAGGTTTAAGGTTAGGGTAAGTGTTAGTAGATAGGTAACTGAAATGTTATTGAAATGTTATTGATATTTTGTAGATTGTTATTGATACTATATAAAGCATCTACAGGTAGATTATCCAAAGAAAGTGTTACCCAAATCATGTATTTTATATTTTATTGTATTGATTATGAACTTCGTGTGATTTGTAGTGATGGGCATTTAAGGCTTCATTGTCGTTCATCAAGCAGCAGGATCAAGCTGTCAACACAAAATCTGAATTTACTTTGCAAAATAAAAGCATCACTGATTTGACACATTGCAATGCATTTAAAAAATGGAATGATTGGCATTCAAGACTTATTTCCTTTTTTCTAGCAGCAAAATATTGTGCTGCAAGCAGTTAGATTTATTATTTCTAAATAAAAGTAATTTTTTTAATGCATTGCAATGTGTCAATTCTGAGTTTGTGTTGACAGCTTGATCCTGCTGCTTGAAGAACAGTAATGAAGCCTCGAATGCCCATCACTAGTGATTTGTAATAATGCATGTAATTTACTACCTGACCACAAGGTGGAATCAGAGACTTGAGCAATGATGATGACTACAGAAATCTTAATATTTTCTCCCAAGTGTCAATTCTTCTACACTGCAATTATGGAAATGGTGTTTGATCACTTAAGTGGAAGGTTTATGATTATAAAACTTTTTTCCTTCCACTTGTTTACAGTCTACAAACTGTGTATATGTTCTTAATTGTGGATCCTCAATACGGGCATTGCTGTTATTAACTTTTTCATAGAAGACCAAAAATCAGACTTGATGAAAGGCATTTTATCACACTTCATATTCTAACTGGAGTTATTTGCTGTTCAAAACAGATTATTTGCAGTCAGATTTTTTTGACCTTGAGAATATAGAGTTAGTAGGTTTTCTACATGAATGGTGTAAACAGAGTAACATTATTGTTTGCTATTGTATATTTGTTTATATTCTGTACCGTGTATGTCTTGTGATTAGTTATTTTTTATGATTTTGACAGTGTTTTATTGAATGTGTTGGTATTTGTAAAGATTCTGGGGTTTGGTGTGTGATTTTGTGTGAGATCAAATTCTTCAGCAGGAAGTTTTTATTTCCAGGTCAGGGTTTAGGGGAAAACTTTTTAAAGGTGTTAGATTGAGGGTTGGGTTAGATTGAGAATATCTACTGCAAGAATAGAAAAACCAATGTGTTTGATAGAGAGAGCCCTGGGTGTGAATTTCATTTAGATCGGTTTGATGTTTTTACAAATTATGGTGTTTGTAATAAAGAATTGGAATTTAGGTCTGCTGGATCTAAAGCAGCCTTTTTAAACACTTGGCCTGAGTCTTGTGTACCACTACGGACACTAATTGAAGTGGGCTACTTTCTTCTTGACTGCCAATTAGTAAAACACTCCTTGAGCTTTAAAGGAAGAAAACCCAATGGGTGCTACTGTCAGGAGGGTTCTTTGAAATATTCACTGGATAATAAAATAATAACTTCCATCCATGGGCATCCAACTAACATCAAGAAAGCAAATAATTAGTTGGATTTTTCGCCCTGTTTTTGAACTCCTACCACATTATAGCTTTATCAGGTCAAGGTACTTGTGTTTCTGTGTGATTCATAAGGCTCTGTTTTAGTTCAACAGCATAGGGCAGTATGATAGCAGTTATACTCGTGCTCTTTCACCCATGTCATTGTTAAAGCTTTCTGTGTCTCCAATCAGTCTTTTTTACAGGTATATATTCCAGCAAACTATACACTGTTGAATTTTATTAGTATACCACAATATTAGCATATTTTATAATTGTGGTTAAAAACAACAGATTGCCACCTCTACTTTAGACCTTGAGATGAGTAACATTTAAAATGTTTGCTGTACTATATTAACCTGACGATCCATGCAAGATAAATATTTTAGAACAATGATATATGAGCATGAATATCTGGGCTATGTTCTTATTTTACTGTTATTTAATCAGGAAATTAAGAAGCAACTTTTATTTGCAGCAACTGTCTGAATTCCCACCTTGCTGGTTGGGGGATTAGAACCAGGAACCTTTGGACCCCAGTCGGATGCCCAACCACTAGACCACCTAGCAGCCACAATCAGCTAATGCAGAGTGTTTCTGGCCTTGCAATCAAACAACACTGTGTGTATGTATAATGTATTATTAGATATTTTTTACTAATTTTTCTCCATTCTAATTGGTGAGCCCCCTGACTTCACAGCAGTATAGGTTATAATAAATACTGTCTTAACACTGTGTTGCTTGTGTTAATATGTTAACTAATTAGAAAGGGCAATACCCAAATAACAATCTGATAATTTCAAGGGTGTATTACTTAGCATGGGTTTGAAAAATGGGTTTGAAAAATACATCTTCTAAAATGCATTCAGTGCATTTCAGTTATTTAGAAAAAAATAATAATTAAACACAAACTGGTTATAGTTTATTACTATTTTACAGCATTCAAAGGATAAGGAACATTGGAAGAAATAGAAATTATTTAATTATCTTATAGATGTAAGTGTAGGTGACATGTTTCAATCCGGTTCCAGAGGGCCTAATGTTGTTGGTTTTTGTCTTTTCTTTCAATTAGTACCCAATTAAAACTGCCAGGTGAGAGGAGATCCTAAACAATTAGTGACCTAATCAATTAATGTGGTACAAATTAAAACAAAAAACAGCATACACTAGACCCTATATGTAACCAGTTTGGCAAGTGGAATAGATGGAAATTAAAATGGCTGATCCCTGAATAATGTCTCATCCTTGATCTCTTTATAAAGTGCAGGTAATAGAAAGGCTTGGTTTGTCATAATTGCATTTTTGCTACATTTTATAGTTAAAAACTTAATTAAAATCCTCTAGCATACACAGTATACACATGTACAGTACTAATGTACAAGCACTATTTGAAGAACATCTCATAGGAAGCATGTGTCAATCTTCAAGTCTCCCAAACTCTTTGGGAGTTGCTACACGAAGACGGGAGGACACTTTTCATTGAGCCCAGGGTAAATAGGGTCCACTTGAAGTAACGTAAAGGCCTCTAAATTGTCTACATCTGTATAGTACAGGTCCTTGTCATGCATGTTACTGCATATCAGTTTATCTTGACCTGCAAAATGGCTGACCACCTCAGACCCAAAAAGTAGTAGTGTTTTCTGGAGGTTTCTCCTGTTATAAAAGAAAACAAGAATGTCACAGGTTATGGTTTCTGTAATACCATATTAACACCACACTGTATTATTCATTAATATGAATTAAAAATTTGAGTGCTTTGTGATAATTCAGTGAAATACAAATGTAATCATTGTTCATTTACTGTGCCATATTAATGGCAGAACAAATTCTAATTTTCAGCAACAATCTGTGAGTAATCATACCAATATTAGTATTCATTTATTGTAATGTATGAATTAATGACTGAGAACACATTCTCAGCAACAATATGAGAGACTATTATCTGTATAGATGGATGTGATTCATGGCTTATGATTGTGGTTTGACACTACCTTCTGTTGTTGAATGTACATAACAGCATCATGGACCGTGACAAAGATGTGCTGTGGGTTCATGTAGATCATTAGTCCGCTGGATGTTAAGATCTTCAGAACACTCTCTGTAGGGAACCAAATGTTCTGTCAATGTTCTAGACCCCTTATCAATGTTCCAGACCCAGGTTCCCCAACAGTTGGCAATATGGCCAAATTCAGCCACAGGGGATATTATTGGGCTCCCAAAGCTTTTCCTTTAAATACTCAATTATTTCATATAGAGAACTAGTTCACAGAGATCAATAGTTCATAGAGATCAAAAATCTTGATGGATGGTTATTTTGTGCAGATCTTGTTAAATGCTGAATTGTTTGATCTCTGGGCACCTTTGAGAATGATTCAGCAGTCTCTATTGGGCTCCTCTGAATAAATAAAAGTGAATTCATAATTATCACCTATAAACAAAGACACATCTAATTGTATACCAGTTACATTTCTGCATTTTGTGTACCCATATTTTACCCCAGTTTCCCCCCTTCCAATTTTGTGTTGTTTAATTCACTATTTGGAATAATGAAAGATCGAGCCATGCTTCACCCACACCTCACCAAGCCATTCTGATTGTTATCACATTGCTTATTCAACTAGGACATTTTTATTTGTCCACACATACTTGAAAGATATGCAGGCCTCAGCAACATTCTACTAACCCAACCTATCACAATGCTGCCATGTCCAACATTCTACTCACCCAACCTATCACAATGCTGCCCTGTCCAACATTCTACTCACACAGCCTATCACAAAGCTGCCCTGTCCAACA
>JACXGM010017722.1:0-19528 GCA_016801145.1 Umbra pygmaea | reverse complement strand
ACACACACACACACACACACACACACACACACACACACACACACACACACACACACACAGGTAGGGCTCAGAGAGACCTATTTTGGAAATGGAAAAAGGAGAACAGGTTGGTGGAGGGAGAGGGTGGATGCGTGGAGGAAGACAAAGAAGACAAAGAGCTGTTATTTCTGAAGATATAAGGGCTACACTTATAGATTATGTTGTGAACCATGGTCCCTCATTGAGAGAGGCAGGATTAGCCCCTCAATTCTCTGTTAGAATTACAGTATGTACTTTTAGTTTCTACCTTTTTTTTCTCATTCCTGTAATTCCGCAAATTACTGCAGACAAAATGAAATGTATATCTATTGAAGCAAACTAATAATTTTCATTTACCTCAAAGAATTGTTATGTTCCAAAAACAAAATGATTCATGTAAAAGAATGTCACACTTTTCTTTGAAGAAAATATTGCTTTGTATGAAGTCACTCAAATTATTGAAACTGCAAAAATAAAAAGTTGGTATTTTCTGTGTTGGTGTTTGACGCTAGTGTTTTTACTCTCAGTGTGTTCTGAGTGACAGTGTGTGTTATCTCAGTGAGGATTGTTCATAGTGTTTGGCTGCACGGAGCCTTTTTTGAGACGTGTGTTAAGAGTTGTGTTGCTTGAAATGAGTTTTGCAGCAGATGTGAACTGTTTAGCTCAAGTGACTGTTGGTAGTGCAGACTGTAGTTTGAATTTTGCACATGGTGCTCTAGTTGTGCCCACTGTTGTTTAGCAATCGAAAAAAAATGTAAAATCAATTTGCATCCTTCTCCTGACACCTGAGTTCTGCAGCATGATTCAGTTCCAACAGTAATTAATGAGGCTGTCTAGACAAGGCTAACCAGTGTTGGTAGACCTACACAGAGTTAATATCCTGTGGTTACAGCTCTCTTACACCCCTTTACTTACATACACTGGGTGAGTTTCCATGCATGAATGCAGTAATAAAGTCAAATGCACGTTATATGTTGCTTCGTTCTAAGAATAAAAGAGTAAAATGTAGTACAATATTTAAGCCTATTTATGATGTCTGTAATTTCTTTGTGTGCATGTGCATTTATTTTTGTGTGTTTGCACGTGTTTGTGTGTGCATGCATGCATTTGTGTGTGCATGCCTGCATTTGTGTGTGCATGCCTGCATTTGTGTGTGCATGTATGCGTTTGTATGTGCATGTATGCGTTTGTGTGAGGATGTATGCGTTTGTGTGAGGATGTATGTGTTTGTGTTTGCATGTATGAGTTTGTATATGCATGTATGTGTTTGTGTGTGCATGCATTTGTGTGTGTGCATGCATGCGTTTGTGTGTGCATGCATGCGTTTGTGTGTGCATGCATGCGTTTGTGTGTGCATGCATGCGTTTGTGTGTGCATGTATGCGTTTGTATGTGCATGTATGAGTTTGTGTGTGCATGTATGCGTTTGTGTGTGCATGTATGTGTTTGTGTGCATGTATGTGTTTGTGTGTGCATGTGTGTTTGTGTGTGCATGCATTTGTGTGTGTGCATGCATGCGTTTGAGTGTGTGCATGCATGCGTTTGTGTGTGCATGTATGTGTTTGTGTGTGCATGCATGTGTACAGTTGTGGGAGTCAAGCACATTTTTCTCCTCTCTAACAGCATCAGAGTGACAAAGGCAGAGTGTGTTAGAAACAGAAACAGCTGGTTGCCAATGGAGCCACACTCCCACACAGAGTGGTGGAAACAGGGAGTGCAATACACCAGCATTCTGACTAACATAACAGGCCCAACTGACATCATGAGGACAGTTCTTCAGGCCAAATTATCTGCCTATTATATTAGGCATATGTGTATGCTGCAACCTGAATGTTGGGATTGAAACGTTATAGATGTGACTATATTCAAATGACAGCACACCCACTTGTTTCTTCTTTAAATGTGTGTTTCTCCTAGTATGTTCATTGTCTTAGTCAAATATAAAAGCATTTCAACAAACCAAAGATGCTTTCAGAAATAACAAAATGAAAAGTTCATAAATATTAAACAAATACTATAAAGAGCAGTGAACAGGGAAAGAAAAAAACAAATCAAAATATAGGTGTGACTGTTCTTTGTCTTTAAAAAGGCATCAATTCTCTTAGGTACAATGTCGTGGAGTTTTATATCTGGTAGATTGTTCTAAGCATCTACAATTCTACAGACACTGGCTATCTATCAGGCTTCTATCTGTTCAGGACATTCCAGACAAGCCTGATGACGTTAAGATCAGGGCTCTGTGGAGGCCATACCCTCTGTGGCAGAACTCCTTGTTCTTCTCTTCGCTGAAGATCCTTTATGATGTAGTTCTTCCACAATTTTGTTGAAGCCCTGACCAGGCACACCTGATTCATTAATTAAAGGTTTGATGACTTGCTGAAAAGCCTAATCAGGTGTGCCTGTTCAGGGTTACAACCAAACTGTGGAATGAGGTTTGAAGAACAATGCTTAACCTTGGACGTGTGTTTGTACTGCTGCCATATAATGTTGTGAATTTTCCTCACCAGGAAAATTGTGGTAAAATATAATTTGGAATGTGGTGTATACCTAACAACTGATCAAAGCTGATACTGTACTCTAATAGACAGATGCCTCCCTGATGGTATTGTGTGATGGATCTGGGTTGCCTAAGACTTGCACAGTAAAGTATACAGTATACAATAGGTAACAACAGACATTCCCTGCAATCCACCGTAGTTCATTCTGTTTGAACTAGGTTGCACTAATTGTACCAGCAGTGAAATCTATTTCAAAGAGAGGAAGTGATTCATGAAGGTGATGACTGAGTAATCTTTACTTCCTCCCTGTTTAAAGAGCCTTTGAAGTGTCTGTGCAGCTGGGAACAACACTGCAGTGCCAGACATTCTCTCTACATTCCAGCATTGAGTCAAACTTGATCTCAGCTGTGCTCAGTCATAACATTTAATATTAAGAGATTTTTAGGAACGTAGCGTCCTACTCTAGGTGTCATAAATACGGAGCCAGTCCAAAATATACGCAAGAACCATTTTCCTGTTAACACTATTATGCTGGCAACACAAACACATTTTTTTTTAAAATAATAGCACTAGTTTTAAGTCATTGCAATAATCATTGTTAGTTCATTGCATAGATAGGTAGTGGGAGCATGTTTATGTGTCGCTAAAATTTGTGTATTTGTGGATAAAATCGACTCTAGTGAATGTTTTGTGTTTTCACATGACACACTGACAATATATTCAATAAAATTGTGTACAGCATATGTTTTACTGTTGTTATTTGTTACATGTTATTAAAAACATGTAATTTGTTTAGCTATCAAATACTCATAGTGTTTCTTTACACACAATTAAATTGCATTTGGTTACAATTCACTAGCTTAATAATGAATTAACAACGAGTATTGCAGTGCATTAAAACGAGCGCTAATATTTTAAAACAAAATATCAGAGTTCGTGTTGCCGGCATAATATAGTGTTGACAGAAGAACGCTTCTTGCGTATCTGTCGGACCGGCTCTGCATAAATAAGTCTAACTCCTCTCACATGGTGAACATATTTTAAGGACCCACACCTTGTACTGTATTATAGTTTCCTGATAAAATGATAAAAATTGATAATGACAATATAATATAATATATAATGATTAAATACTTTATAGTTTTGTACGACAGTTGATGCCACTCAGGACTAAATTCCCAAACATGCCTCACTTCAATCATGGCCACCTAATAATCCCCTTCCTTCCTAATTGACATATATAACTACTCACCTCTCCACCTGATAGCTGATGTGTGGTGAGCGTTCTGGCGCAAAATGGCTACGGTGGATTTATTTTACAGTGTAGTCTGTGAAGCTATTAAAGTAATCAGATGAAAACATTTGGACTTGTTTAAATACTACAAAAAACAAGTGAAATTAAACATATTTAGGCTATAACATTATAACACTGCTATATGCCTTTTCAAAAAGTCTAAAGCTGGATTCACACCAGATCAGGCAAAAAATCCCTGTATGGCATCGTAATGCAAACACACTTGTACACCGCAATCAACATCGTAATCAATCTTCCGCATCTACGAGATGGTAGGCAACATTGCATACAACTGTCCACCTCCAGCAAGGCGACTGGCAGGAGCTGTTTTCAGTTTAGTATTCATTGACAATACGAAAACTATCTACTGAGCTGTCAAAGCTTGTTTTGCAATCTCACACACTCATAGATGAAAGCGACATATTAACTCTTTCTAGGAGGTAAATCAACTTCCGGTTCTGGGACTGTACGGCAAAGTACTGCACAAGTTGGATTATTCAACTCTTGCGACACACCCGCTGCACCGCATCCACATTTTGCCAGTTCCGGTAGATTTGCCGCAGCGGTGCGCATTGCTTCCTATTGAAATGAACGGACTTCCGCCGCAATGCAACCAGTTTGCCGGATCTGGTGTGAATCGGACTTAAGGCTCTCCCGCGTCCGCCCTTCAGCAAATCAGACAACAACGCCATTCTACTGGTGCCATCCTACAAGCAAAGACAAATACAAACTGTGACGTTTGTGGCTGCAGAGACGACAGGGTAAGTTTCTAGGGAAGAAATTCAATCAAAACTCCACATGGTTGGTAATAGGCTAGAAAAGTTGATAGATGTTTTCTGCTTTCGTTCCAAGAGAACTGTTCCTATTTTTTGTATCAACCTAAACTTTTATCTGATCTGCTCTCTTCCAGAGAGGGAGGCAATCAGGGAATTGCGATAAATAAGCGTGGATTTATAATTTATCATCACATTAGCCTAAAGAACATCAACATTGGGAAGTGGCACCAAACAAGTTTTGTTTTTATTGATGTATCCATTCACCAACGCACAATCGTTGTGCACATATTGAACTTGTCAAACCATACAATGCCTATTCAGAACTATACACAAAATGCATGTTTTTTAACCTCCACATTTAATTTTAAATGCATTTGTGTTAGCAGGTAATATAAGTCGCTAGTGTTCTCAAAAACAGTTTTCAAAATATTTCTGACATTGAGTTTAACAGGAAAAAAATGAGGAATAATTTTACTCAACTGCGCGATGGTGGCAAAAAGGGAGAAGAGCCTTACCAACGTATCACACCATGTCTCCCTAAAATGTAATGGTTTTAATATGTGGCATATAAAATGTGCTTGCTAGGTAACCTATAGCAGATCCAGCCAATGATCCACATGTCACTAGTTTCAACGTGGAATCAAGGCTGCATAGAGACTTTATTAGGCTGTGGTATTGACATGTAATGTGGAAACGAATAGATGAGGAACTGAATCTAGTAAAACCTAGAAATTGGTTAATGTGCTCCTTTGAAAGCAAATGCCTCACCCTCGTTTATGTCCAAAAATAAACACTCATCCATTTCAAAAGGGAACCAATTAATGCAAGCATTTGTCCCTAATGCACCAGCTTCATAAGAGGCTGAAAACAGGGGTTCCCAAACCTCTCGTCGGGCCTCCCCACACAGGCCATGTTTTGGATATAACCCTGAAATTACACACCTGATTAAATCAAAGGCTTAATGTGTAGTTGACTAATTAAATCAGGTGTGCTAATTTATGGTTAAACAAAAACTTCACATGTCTGGGGAGAACTGAGGAGAGATTTAGGAACCCCTACTTTAAAAGATTGTTAATGGAGTTACAGTAGGTAAACACAATACAATACAAATGCAGCGGGTGAAATAAGTTTGGAACATGTCACCATTTTTCTCAGTAAATATATTTTCAAAGGTGCTATTGACATAACATTTTCACCAGATGTTGGTAACAACCCAAGTAATCCAGACATACAAAGAAACCAAAACAAATAAGTTCAGAAATTCAGTTGTGTAACAATGTGAAATGACAAAGGGAAAAAGTATTGAACACACTTACTGATATTCATTTAATACTTTGTACAAGAGCCTTTGTTGGTAATGACAGCTTCAAGACGCCTCCTCTATGGAGAAACCAGTCACATGCATTGCTCTGGTGTGATTCCGGCCCATTCTTCCACATAATCAGTCTTCAAATTTTGAAGGTTCTGTGGTCCTCTTCTATAAATCTTGATCTTCAGTTCTTTCCATACATTTTCAATGGGATTTAAGTCAGGTGATTGGCTGTGCCATTCTAGTTTTTTTATTTTTATTCTTTTAAATCAATTGAGAGTTTCCTTGACTGTATGTTTGGGATCATTGTCTTGCTGAAATGTCCACCCTCGTTTCATCTTCATCATCCTGGTAGATGGCAGCAGATTTTGGTCAAGAATGTCTTTAACATTTGCTGAAAAGCAGGCCCACACCATCATGTTTCCACCTCCAAACTTCACTGTTGGTATGGTGTTTTTAGGGTGATGTGCAGTGACATTACTCCTCCCAACATGTTGTGTATTATGGCATCCAAACAGTTCAATTTTGCTTTCATCTGACCACACTGTATTCTCCCAGTATTTCACTGGCTTTTCCAAATGTTGTGCAGCAAACTTTAAACGAGCTTCAACATGCTTTTTTCCAGCAATGGAGTCTTGCGTGGTGAGCGTGCATTACTTACTGTTTTCTTTGAGACAACAGTACCTGCTAATTGCAGGTTTTTTAAGCTCTCCACAAGTGGTCCTTGGCTCTTGGACAACCCTTCTGATTATTCTTTTCACTCCTCTGTCAGAAATCTTGCAAGGAGCACCTGGTCGAATATATGGTGTAATGATTGTCTTTACGCTTCCGAATTATGGCCCCAGCAGTGCTCACTGGAACATTCAAAAGCTTAGAAATGCGCCTATAACCAATGCCATCATTATGTTTTGCAACAATTAGGTTTAGAAGGTCTTGAAACGGCTCTTTGCTTTTACCCATCATGAGATGTGTCTTGTGTGACACCTTGGCAATGAGACCTTTTTGTAGGCCATCAGTTGGGACTGAACCAGCTGATATTAATTTGCACTGACAGGGGGCTGGATAGGTTTTTAATTACTGATGGTTTTCAGCTGTTGCCTTGGCTTTCCATGCCAATTTGCACATCCCTTTCTTCATGTGTTCAATACTTTTTCCCCGTGTCACTTCACATTATTACACATAACTAAATTTCTGAACTTATTTGTTTTGATTTCTTTGTACATATGGATTACTTGTGTTGTTTTCCAACATCTGGTGTAAATGTCAATAGCACCTTTGGAAATATATTCACTGAGATAAATGGTTCAATATTTATTTCACCCATAAATATGTATGCTTGTTTTTTCTGCGTAATATTTAGATATGGTCCTTTTCAGATTGAAAAAGGAGACAACCAGTAGTTAGCCATCATAAAGGAATCTGTGTGTTTACAGTTTTTTCCAATTGCTAACACACAAAATGCATAATTTGGCTCATTGTGTCAAAACTCAACACACAAGAATGCTTTACACGACACTTGATGATTAACATTGAACTGCCATGTCAAAACTGCCATTCTGCAATCAAAAATTAACACTCTGACTTCAAAAGGCCCTCTTCAGAGCAATAGTTAACACACATGCACAATAAACAGTCAAACAGACACAACACACTGGTCAACTTTACTCAACACACTTCTGTCATTTGTAGTTTTTAAACCGTTTTTATTCCGGAAACCAAGCCTCAGTGATACATTGTACAGGTAGTAAAACAACTCCCATTACAAGTCAGGGATCACTCTGTCGATTTGGGTCGGGCCACGTCACCTCGTCCACATCATAGGCGAAGTTCTCCCTTGCCAGGCAACGGGAAAATATCGCTTGCATGTGTAGGCGATCATAGACCTTCCACCGCCATGCCGAAAATAATTCCTCTATCAGGTTGAGGACCGGGAAATAAAGGGGCAGGTACAGCACCATGAAATGGTCGTGGTTGGTGAAATAGTCCCGGACCAGAGCAGCCCGGTGGAAACTGACATTATCCCAGATGACAACGAACATGGGCTGCCCTGGTTGGTCCTATGTGACCGCGGCATGTAGTGCATGCAGAAATGTCAGTATGTGTGCAGTGTTGTATGGACCCAGGGTGACATGGTGATGGAGGACCCCCTGACCACTAATGGCTGCACACATGGTGATGTTGCCCCCGCACTGCCCGGCGACGTTCTCGATGGCCATTTGGATGATGATGTTTCAGTCCGGATGTTTAGTTTTTACCAGAGTCTCTTCCTCTATCTCCTCTCCCTCTTCTTGTCTCTTCCTCATCTTCTCCTTCCCCTTGGTCCTTCAGCCTCCATATTCACGATTGTCTCACGACAGGTGCTCATACCTGAATTATATATAGTGACTGATTGGTGTTCAGTTACAGGTTAAGTGTTTTACGATGGGTGCGGGAGTGTTGCTAATGTCATGTGTGTTTTAACTATTGAATGGTCGTGCTGACTGCAGAGTGTTTCATCATTGGCCAAAGTGTGTAACACATGCACGATGTGTGTAGTGTTTTGCACCGTGTGTTACAGAACTGTTTACGGTGCCATGCCGACATTGTGTTTATTCATTTGGCGCCTAAGTGTACCAAATGCATGCAAACGTTACGGTTTCGACGCTTTGTTATGAGCATTCAATTTTAGTGTTTTAGCAATCGGGAAAAACTGTAATAAAGGTGGGTTTTGGCTTGTAATTCAGTAGATTGTTTCCAATGGCATTAACATATATTGAGGTTGACAGCCGTACAAGCATCATACTCATATTTTATCTCAACAAAGCATTAAATAGAAATAAATAAAAGTAATAGCCTAAACATAGGTTCATTGTTTGGCTGGAGTTCATTGATCCACTGCATCTATGGAACAGCCATATTCACAATCTGGTGCTCTGACTGCGAAGCTGGTGACATCACAATCACAATCTGGTGCTCTGACTGCCAAGCTGGTGACATCACAATCACCATAGAAATGGAATGGATAGAAAGGACATATCAATTCAAATTAATGTAGCAGAATGGTCAGAGCGGCAGCCATTTTTATGTGTACCATTCCATTGCAAAGATCTAGCGGCCTAATTCCGCAATAAACCGATTTCCGTGTTGTCACCGTGACAACTAACAACAATCGCCATTTTGTTGTGTACTAATCAACTGACCATGCCTAGCAGTTCAATGGCCTTTCTATCCATTCTTTTTCTATGACAATCACATACTGACCCACTGATCTTGTGCTGACCCTACATTCAAAACACAGAGCCTATTGGAGAATACTGAACTGCCATCATTTTACCAACTAGGGCTGCAACAACGAATCGATGAAATCAATAAAAATTCATTATTAAAATTGTTGTCAACAAATGTCATTATCGATTCGTTTGGTCTATTTTGTTGCTCGCTAAGTAGTGGAGCTACGTCACTTAAAGAAAGAAAAAACATTTTAAACCGAAATCTTCAATATTATGGCAGAACTTCACTTTAAATTAAATACAATAATTTTACGTGCAAACTGTAAAACATAAATGGCATGACAGCGGAGCACCACCATAATGAGGGAGCACTTGAAAAGAAAAAAGGTCGGAGCGATAAGCGAAGGGGACTTCTGTTTGTTACTACATAATAGCATGCTTTGCGTTTTGAAATTAGGAATAGTTCCTCCCACAGCAGGTAGTTCTTATTTATCAAATAGCCAGTGTTTGGTCGCGATCCTACTTAAAAGGTCTATTAAATCATATCCACTTCAAGTGTATTTAACTAGCTGGCTAGTTATGTTTGTGGTAGAGCAGACGCGGTAGAGCTAACATTTATCTAGCAAGCTCATTAACACTACCCGGCAGTGCTCAAGTAAACAAACAGAAAGAGTTATAGTGCAAAACTAATTGAAACTAATTGAAAATGCAAACCATATCTTACTATTACAACATATGCTAACCTTGTACCACTTCGGGGATGCTAATTTGTTAAACGTTTCAGTATATGATTTAATTTTATTGTTGTTTCAACTGCTGTTGCGCACAGTAGAAACTCCAAAGTCTGTTTCAAAATAAATGTCATTCTAAAAAAAACAGTCAAAATAAATAGGTAAAATACATAAAACAACGAAATTACTATTCAACAGGCCTTATTATAAGGTTATTTACAACTATGTTCTATAAAAGCTGTTTCTATAATTGTTTTGTAGACAAATATTTTAACATTTCAGGTCCATTTAAGCAAGGTAAAAAATACCATATTTTGCACCTTACTAAATATATGAGCATATCTTTTGCACATGTTTTATAGCATACATTTAGGTCTGTTATGTATTAAAATTGTGAATTTGGAATAACATTATTTTTTTTAGTTATGGAAATATTTGTTAGTCTGTTTATCCGATTCATTTAACAATTGAAGAAATAATCAACAGATTTATTGATTATCCAAATAATCGTTAGTTGCAGCCTTATTACCAACACATGGCTAACTCAAGGAGGACGGAACAAAAGTTAATGTATGTCTCCTTGATGTACAGTGTGACAACGTGAAACCCAGGGTAAGTCTACTTGGTCTTCTAAACTTCTGTCTACTTACTTCATGAATGTGAATGAGAGATGGAGAAGGCTTGGACTCTCAACTTTCTGTCATGGTATAATCTGCCATAATCATAGTTACTGCAGTTCAAGAAGTGAATGACATGTTGTCACTTTAATCCTTCAAAAAAAATGTTGAGCAGCAACACGTCTGACTTCAATAAGTGGTGTCCATAGTATACTGTACAATCTAGGTGTAAAATAAATCAACATCCCTGACAGAATGGTATAGTATTGTTCTCACTGAAGAGAAGAAAAACAAGATCGATATAAATTACAATCGAAGTAAGCCAGAGTCACTGGCACTAGTTCAAAAGAGATTATGTGTTTTTTAACCACCTGTTCATGAAAAAAACATGAATAGAAATGCCAGTAAATTGACTCTAAATCTTTAGAAAGCATTGCTTTTTACAGGCTTTTTTAAGTGTGTTTGTGACAGATGGCGAAAAGAAAAATGATGATGTCATTGCTTATGCACTCTAATTTCCCCACATTGCTCGGCTCTGGACTGACAGGAAATATACCCTAAGGAACAAATTCTAACATATTCATATGATCATAATTAATGAACTGCAAACACTTACCGGAGGACCTGGGTCTCCTTTGGGGCCAGAGAGTGCTCCATCAGAGTCTCCATAGAAATAGTCTGGTTCCTCGTATCCGTAGTCGTATACTTCAATGTCCACATCGTAGGTCTCTTCCTGGCTATGTTCCTCTGAGATGTCCAGCTGGTTGGCCCGGTACAAGGTGGTGTTGTTGGGTTTGAGATGGGAGTCCAGGATGTGGTCAACGCTATGGAGTTGGGATTTAGGGTCCCTAGACCTGGAGCTGTTTATCAGACTCTCCTTCAATAGCCTTTGCCTGACAGAGAAGAGCTGGTCTATGGTGTCTGTGGTGCTCTGTTGTGTTCTCTTGGAGCTCCTGTTCTCCTCTGTTTCATTCTCAACCTGAGGAGATGGCCTGGTAGAGGCTCCTATTGGGCTAGACCGTGATGTGCTACTCCAGGGGGTGATTCCCAGGGCCTCCAACCCACTGACGGTACTTGAGGGTGGGCTATTGTGGTCAGCAGTGACAGGGGTATGTATGGAGGTGAGGTGCTCCGACACAGAGCTCTGACTCTGGGTCCTGACCCCTAGGTGAGCAGTCTCTGAGGGGCTTGAATACAGTGTTCCGGACCCATCCAGGGAGGTGCTGGGGGCTGATCCGACTAGTGAGGGGGTCTTCTGGTTGTGGGCGTCTACAGTTTGGGAGGTTGGTACAGCCACCCGGGACTCGAGTAAAGGTGAAATCGGGGAGAAATCTAGGGAACTTGAAAAGGCCATATCTGAACTGTGGGGCCATCGGAAAGTGTCGGCCAGCCGGCACTGTTTTTTAAGGTAGTGGCAGTAGTGCGCAGCAGCTTGGGCTGAGGGGTAGATGTCCAGCTGACATATACGGCCCTGGAACTGGGCTGCTTTAGAGTTCATCCTTCCTAAGGTCAGCAGGCCTCCTGACCCTGACCACAGCGCCTGCGACCGTGTCAAGGTCTGCTCGCGTTTCTCCACCGCCCCGCAGTCCGCATAGAACCACACTGAGCGCGGCCTCACGGCCACTGCAAAAGAGTGCTGGCGCCCGTCATGCAGATCGTAGGCGAAGTAGATGGAGGCCTTGTCAGCGGTGTACACCACCACTTTCCGGGGCAGCAGCTGGATGCCGAACTGCACCTTGTTCCTGCCGTCACGCACGCTGAAAAGGAATGCATTGTTCGCTCGCCAGGAGCTCAGACTCACCACCACAGAAAACTCGTCACCGAGCTCCGGTGGGAACAGGGACACTGTGGGGGCTTCAATGTGGGAGCTGGGGCTGAGGAGGAGCCCAGGGCCTGGGGACGAGGAGGGAGGGGAGGGGGAGTGGTGGGGGGAGGAGCTGATAGAGTCTCTGCTGCCGGTGAGGCCCAGACGATGGAGAATATCGACACCTGAGAAGCAGAGAGACGGGTCAGTTAGAGAAGTGGAAAGACAGGCAGAGAACATCTGAGTCATCACTACAGTCAGAGAAACAACATGTTGGTAAGAGAGAAAAGGAACAGGAGGATGCCCAGGAAAAAAAGATGATGGGAAAATACTATGGAGGGAGACAAAAATAGGTAAATGAGCCATTAGTGTAGCGGTATAAGCTCTTAACTCCGGGCAACACTACCCCCTGGGGATGGGGGTTCGAGCACTGACTTGGCCAAGTGTAAGTAATATTCATCTCTATCCGCTCTACTGTACATACCTGGCTTCTGCTTCCTACTGTCCAGTAAATAAAAATACCACTGATGAATGCCTGATGAAGGTCATTGGACCAAAATGTTGCCAATAAATCCTGAAATGTCTAGCATACACAGTGTGCAACTTTCTTCTATATTAAAAATACCACAAAAAAATATACTGCTCAAAAACTGCAAGGTAACACACAATCATCACAGTATAACACCAAGTCAATTAAACTTCAATCTGTCCAGTTAGGAAGCATAAGTGATTGTGAATCAATGTCAGCTATATTGTTGCAAATGAAAGTGACTGGAGAGGCAACAGCAAGACAACCCCCAAATAAGGAATGGTTTCGCAAGTAGTGGCCACAGACAGACAACTACTCCCTCTAAATCCTTCCTGACTGATTCTTCATCAGTTTTGTGTTTTGTTAGTGTCCTTGTCACTACTGGGAGCATAAAGTGGTAGCTGCAGCCCATTCAGGTTGCACAGTTAGTTTAGCTGTTAGAGCCCTACGAAATGACCACCAGCGGGCTACTGGTGTGCATGTTTTTGACCAAACTGTCAGAAACAGACTCCATGAGGGTGGCATGAGGGCCTGAAGTCCTCTAGTGGGACCTGTGCTCAAAGCTCAGCACCATGCAGCTCGATTGGCATTTGCCAGAGAACACCAGAGTTGGCAGGTTGCCCATAGTTGCCCCGTTCTCTTCACAGATCAAAGCAGGTTGTTCACACTGAGAAAGTGAGACGTGAAAGACGCCGTGGTGAATGCTAGGCTGCCTGCAACATCATCCAGCAAGACCGGTTTGGCATGAGCACCTCGGTGATGGTCAAGGGAGGCATATCCATGGAGGGTTGCACAGAATTCCATTGAGGGACTGATAGGAGGCAATGACAAAGAGGTATGGTGAATGTTCTGTACAATTGTTTGCCAGTTTGGGCATCAGAATTTGGTTTCCCAAAAGATTCAGTACGGTAAAATTGAAAGTGTTGAGAGGGGATATAAAGAAAATAGATATTTTAAGTCTTTTACTTTCTCTTGTTTTTAATTTTAACCATTTTATCTTAAATATCTTTCTTTTCATTGTTTTTATTATTTTAAACAGGTTTATATTCTTGTGTTTTCCTTTTCAGGTAAAGCACCTTGAATTGCCATTGTGTATGAAATGTGTTATATAAATAAACTTTCCTTGCCTGCCTTTCCTTGAAAGACTGCTGTTAGGTACTGGGATGAAATCCTCAGACCTATCGTCAGGCCTTACGCTGGTGTAGTGGGACCTGGGTTCCTTCTGGTGCAGGACAATGCCTGGCCTCATGTGGCCAGAGTGTGTAGGCAGTTCCTGGATGACAAATGCATTGATGCCATTGACTGTCTCTCAGACCTGAATCCAACTGAGAACCTCTGTGATGTTATGTATCAGTGCATCCAACGTGGCCAAGCATCCAACATGACACAGACTGTCCAGAAGCTCACTGATGCCCTGATCCAGGTCTGGGAGGAGATACCCCAGGACACCATCCACTGTCTCAACAAGAGCATGGCCAGATGTTTTCAGGAGTGCATACAGGGACGTGGGGCCATACACACTACTGAGTCACATTATGAGTTGCTGTGATGAAAGTTGGAACAGCCTGTGATTTCAATTGTTCATTTTGATTGTCGGTGTGAGTCCTCAATTGGTTGGTGATTTTGGTTTCCAATGACCATGGCTCTGTCATTTTGTTCTCAATTAATTACACTACTGTATGTACAGTAAAGATTTTGATAATTAATATGTTCCATTAATCAAGACCTGATGTGTGATTTGAGTGTTCATCTTTTTTTGAGAAGTTTATTAAGAGAGAAGCAGAGGAACAGGTAGTGAATGAAAAGGTGAAAGGTCAGATCCAGTATTAGCAGCATTAAACAGTGGAAACCTTGAGAGGTAGTAAAGCACATATCAATTGGCACACAGCGCTGCAAGTTGTAAATAGACAGTCTCCAGCAGTGCAATGTAAAATAAAATATAGTAAACATTATTTTCAAAATGTTGACGCCATTCCCATCATTCCTTATAGATACTGTAGTTGCAAAGATCCATAAAACAACTAATTAGAAAAAAGGTTCAGTCAAATAATTTCAGCTCACCTTTCACGAATGATTGGCCAATTGCTGAGCAAATATTTTAAAGCCGATTGATCGGCAGGAATAAAAGCTAATCCAGACATAGTTGATCCCTCTGAGGTCCTCCCACTGTGCTCACAGAGCTACTCAGGATCGTAATCTTTCTAAAAGACACTTTTATTGACTATGCAGAACTGAAGGGAGCTGTACTATATACAGGTTTAGATTTCAAGTAGAGCTTTTAACCTTTCAATTGTTGTCAGAGGCAACAGGTTCAAGGTGGTCGTAAAGACGGAAGGTAAAAGGTATGGATGTCACAGGGCATGCAAAACAGATTGAAATAAAGCAGATGGGTAAGACATCAGACATGTTAGTTTCAGAAAGACTTTAGAATGAATCGCATATGTATGACCCCATGACCTCTCACCTTGGTCATGGGTCAAATCAAATAGTCAACATACTTAGAAGTGTTTTTTGATGTTGACAGCAGAAATGTGGTGAGGTAGGGATATCAAATGGGGTAACAAAGTTTATCATTGCTAACATTTGTATTTTCAATATGTTCACATGGACTGAAGACTGTGCCTTCTGATGCAGCCTGCATACTGAGGAACAACTCTGTCATCAACCAAAATAATAAATCATTTGCAGGTTTACATTTTTGTCATGTACTTTGTTCTTCATGCGGACTCATTCAAACATCTGTTTTTCTGCACTCCCTTTGTCCCTTACTATTAAATGTTTCAAAGAGCTAGGGATCATTTAAATGGCAATTATGGTAGTATGTCAAAAATACAGTATACTACTCTGCATGGTAGTATGCCCACAATACAGTACACTACTCTGCATGGTAGTAAGCCCACAATACAGTACACTACTCTGCATGGTAGTCCGCACACAATACAGTACACTACTCTGCATGGTAGTACGCCCACAATACAGTATACTACTACGCATGGTAGTATGCTCAAAATACAGTATAGCCTACTACTCTGCATGGTAGTACACCCAGAATACAGTATACTACTCTGCATGGTAGTACACCCAGAATACAGTATACTACTCTGCATGGTAGTACGCATAAAATACAGTATACTTCTATGCATGGTAGTACGCCCAGAATACAGTACACTATTGTGCAGTGTAGTATGCCCAGAATACAGTACACTACTCTACATGGGAGTATGCCCAGAATACATTACACGCTACAATATGTATTATAGTAAACCCCGGAATCAGTAAACAGTACATTATACATTATAGTACACCAAGAATACAGTACACGCTACATTATGCATTATAGTACACCCAGAATACAGTAAATACATTATGCATTACAGTACACCATGAATACAGTACATGCTACATTATGCATTATAGTACACCCAGAATACAGTACACGCTACATTATGCAGCATAGTACACCCAGAATACAGTACACGCTACATTATGCATTCTAGTACACCCAGAATACAGTACATGCTACATTATGCATTATAGTACACCCAGAATACAGTACACGCTACATTATGCATTATAGTACACCCAGAATACAGTACACGCTACATTATGCATTATATTACACCCAGAATACAGTATACGCTACATTATGCATTATAATACACCCAGAATACAGTACACACTACATTATGCATTATAATACACCCATAGTAAATACATTATACATCATAGTACACCCAAAATACAGTAAATACATTATGCATTATAGTACACCCAGAATTTAGTACACACTACATTATCCATTACAGTACACCCAGAATACAGTATACGCTACATTATGCATTATAATACACCCAGAATACAGTACACACTACATTATGCATTATAATACACCCATAGTAAATACATTATACATCATAGTACACCCAAAATACAGTAAATACATAATGCATTATAGTACACCCAGAATACAGTACACACTACATTATCCATTACAGTACACCTAGAATACAGTACACGCTACATTATGCATTATAGTACACCCAGAATACAGTACACGCTACATTATGCATTATAGTACACCTAGAATACAGTACACGCTACATTATGCATTATAGTACACCCAGAATACAGTACATGCTACAATATGCATGATAGTACACCCAGAATACAGTACACACTACATTATGCATTATAGTACACCCAGAATACAGTACATACTACATTATGCATTATAGTACACCCAGAATACAGTACACACTACATTATGCATTATAGTACACCCAGAATACAGTACACACTACATTATGCATTATAGTACACCCAGAATACAGTACACGCTACATTATGCATTATAGTACACCCAGAATACAGTACACACTACATTATGCATTATAGTACACCCAGAATACAGTACATGCTACTTTATGCATTATAGTACACCCAGAATACAGTACACACTACATTATGCATTATAATACACCCAGAATACAGTACACTACTTTTCCAGGGCACAAACATTCCAATGGACTTTTCCTTACAACTGTCAAGTTTTAGTACTCTTTTTAGTCTTTTAATTGAGGTAATTGACATCATGTCTTAATCCAATCAAAATTGATTGAGATTGTTAAACCTGTATGTATACAAAACCTTTATAATATGTGGATACAGAAATATAAGATGTAAAACGTACATTGTAAGATTCACAAATAGACCTAAACTATAACAACCTGCTGCTTTTATAAGACTTCAAACCCTTCACTTCTTAAGCTGGTCAAATAATAACATCTGTGTATTACATTTGAATGAACAGGGCATCTGTTCCTTCCAGGATATTCAGAAAGCCTTTTCCCTAACATGTTCTACATTCTTGTGTACAGTATGTTACATTTTGTTGAGCCATTACAGGAAACATACGGAGATCCATGGAACTGTCTATTAGGGTGACATCCTCTGTCCAAATACTGTTTTAATCCTAATACTATAGGATTAGTTGTTTCTTTATGACATACATAATAAAAGCAGACTCATTGCTGAAATTGGCATCTGGGAAACAAAGTAGCTACATTTACACAGCAAATTGACTTGAAACCCATCAGAGAAAATACAGGACATCTGTAAATTGTGGCACAGTAAATTATTTTTTATTATTTGGACTCAATGAGATTAAAATATAGCTTCTGAGCTTTTGTTTGTAAAGCAAATTGTACAGCACCGCTGGTGGTCCATACATCCTTGCTTATGTTAACATCCTGTTGAGCAGTTGTTGGACAAAATGTCCCTTATATTTCCCATGTTTGTCAAAATGACATTTTTGGCAAGCTCATTGGAGTTGACATATCTGAAAAAGTTATTAAATACTTTTCAGTAAACAAAGTTTTAAATGTTCCTTCAGCAACGACTTCTTTAAATGCACTCTTGGTTCATCTTGCGCAAACAAAATAATTCAATGCTAACAGCTTCTAACAACGTTTGTTCTTAGTTTTAATTTACTTTAACCCTGTTTATTAACCCCATTTGGTAAATACTGTATACAATTTTTAATTAAGGCCCTGTAACAAGGTGGTTTAAGACAAACAATTATCAATATAAACCAAAACCTATTATGTTTTAAACTGTTGATTAATTTGATTACTTTTCAGTCAGGTATATTAATAAGGGCCTAGTGTAATATTCCTCTATAAATTACACAAAATTAAAGTTAATAAAAGTAAATTTCTCTCAAAATAGTAAAATTGGATTGAATTACAATATGAAAATACAGTATCTTTAAATTACATTCATGTTTCTCATATGAAATGCACTGGAAATGTGTATTGTAAACTGCTGAAGTTCATCAGTGTGAATACACACACTGTAGGTACAGTATAGTAGGTTATGTAATAATAAATACTGTACAGCATTAATGTACACAACTTTCACATTAATCTGGTGAACCATTATTCCATCAATATATCACTACTCTCTGTAATGCAAGGTTTTAAAGTACACATTTTTTATCTATGCAATTCAATGCTTTAGGAAAACATACACCGATCAGCCATAACATTATGACCTAATATTGTGTAGGTCCCCTTTTTGCCACCAAATCAGCAGCCCCATACGCAACAAACTGTGATCCACTGTGTGTTCTGACACCTTTCTATCAGATCCAGCATTACCTTTTTCAGCCATTTGAGCTACATTAGCTCATCTGTTGGATTGGACCCCATGGGCCAGCCTTCGATCCCCACATGCATCAATAAGCCTTCGCTGCCCATGACCCTTTTTCTGGTTCACCGCTCCTCCTTCCTTGGACCACTTTTGATAGGTACTGACCACTGTAGACTGGGAACACCCCACAAGAGCTGCAGTTCTGGAGATGCTCTAACCGAGTCAACTAGCCATCACATTTGGCCTATGTCAAAGTTAATGCCGGTTCTGATTGAAAGGTGTAGGTACACAATGCATTGCATGTTGTTGCATATGGGGCTGCTGTTTTGGTAGCAAAAAGGGGACCAGAACAATATTAGCCAGGTGGTCATAATGTTATGGCTGATCGGTGTATGTACTAATAGGCCTTCATTACCTTACCTGTGGTCATAATGTTATGGCTGATCGGTGTATGTACTAATAGGCCTTCATTAATGTTATGGCTGATCGGTGTATGTACTAATAGGCCTTCATTAATGTTATGGCTGATCGGTGTATGTACTAATAGGCCTTCATTAATGTTATGGCTGATCGGTGTATGTACTAATAGGCCTT
>JACXGM010017721.1:0-19529 GCA_016801145.1 Umbra pygmaea | reverse complement strand
GCCAATGGAACAAGAAAAATTACACAGATTTTCAGGGCATATTTACTAAAAACAAGTGTTTTTATCTAATACAAATATAGTTTGTTAAGTAAATATGTCTTATTTTAAGGATGGTTAGATTTTTTGACCTGAATACAAGATAAATATACTTTTTTGCCAATGGAACAAGATTTTTAAGACAGGACTTTTTGCAGTGCACATTATGAATAATTAAAATTAAACATCCATTTCACAAAGACTGAAACACAAGAAAGCTAAAAAAAACAGTCTAGATAAATCCACCCACAACCTGCTCTGATAGAAAGATGCTTTGATTTTAAGGGACAATGTCGGGACAATCATTTGATCTTAGGGACGTTATATCTTCTTTCAGCATTTGCAAACTAGCCAGGCTAAGTTTTTGTGTCATCTCCAGCCTGCAGCTTATCTATTTGCTTACATTATTTCTGTCTCTGGTTGCTCAGTGGAGCAGACAGTCAAAGTATGGAGCGCTCTGCCATTATACAGTATCATAAAATCAGAGAGGCTAAACAGAGATGATGGTGATGGAAGAGACATTCCACACCACAATGTCAGCTCTGGCACATCCTCAAAGGGACAATCATTAAATACAGGGTGTCACTGAGTTATATAATACACGTGTAAAGCACACCACCCTACTTAGTATTCACAGGAAAACTTGGGAATATGGAAAATGTAGTTTAAGGCAAAACTTTCCGTATTCTGCAGAAATGAAAGAGATTACAGGGAGGGCCTTGAGTGGCTGATTATAGAATGAACGCGCGCGTGTGTGTGTGTGACAGGGAAACAAATATTGTTCCATTGTTGTTAAACTGCCAGCAATGAAAGAACACCATGATACTGTATGTTGGAATCAACAGATACTGTATAGTCAAATTGTGAGCTTGTAGATTTTATTTTGGAAATGTGTCTGACTTATTACTGCATAACAGTATTTAATGTCCTGATTAGCCTCTGAGTGATTCTGAGAATCAACAGATGGGTGTAAGGTGTCTTTAGCACTTAAGTTTTAAGTGCTAAAGACAAACAGTTCTTACAACACCCTGAAGGTTAAACTGAGAGGGAAAGAAGCATTTGTCCCTGAACTGTTCTGGCTCTTACACAAATCTATGCTAAGCTAAAAAAACATGTTGACGGGCAACAGGCTGGTAAGGCATTCATAGCCTATCACATTGCATGTCGCAGAAGGCGATGGTGTCACTGCTTGCAGGGAGTCACTTCCAGCAGTCCAGTGAAAAAACATTTTATAAATATGCACTTAGTCACAGGTTTGAGCCTGACTATGGGTTCTCTGACTTTCCCCGGCCTTCCTGCATGAGACAGTGCAAATTGGCTGTTCAGTGACTCCTTGTGTCCAGATCATGCGCCTGCGGGTTCAATCGCGGAAGTATAGTCAGTGGATACTCCTAGCCGATACTTCCTCCACATTTAAAAGCGTTATGTTCAGAGATGGGCATAAATACTGTAATAGATTACTTTTCTGGGTTGGGCTAAGTTCACAACTTTTGGGAATTTCCTCAGTATGACCCTAATGACCAGGTAAAATAAGTTCTGTAATTTTAGAATGTTTCCCAGTGTTCCAATTGAAGGTTTTAGATTTTCATAGATCACTGGTAAGTTATGAACTTCCCAGCCCAGAAAAGTAATCTATTACAGTATTTATGCCCATCTCTGGTTATGTTGTGCAACGCTTTACAGAGTAGCCATAGATGGCCATAGTTTTTTCTTAAAGTGCCAGAGAGGGAATAGTAGCCTATACTGTACAACGCAGTATATAGATAGGAAACAGTTGTATTGCTGAACCATGTAAGTATTGGAACAACAATACCAACTAACTGGTAAATCTGATTCACGTAATTTTCAATGAAGATGTAGCTGTATTCCAGCACTATGGATAGACTTTCACGTTGATGATAACGAGTCTACTTCCTCTTTCAGAGACCAGTACAACTGTTTTTATTGCTAGTTTATCGCTGTTTTGATGCATATTGCACATTTTCTGTTCATCCAATAAACCTAATTTCACTACTAAAATATTACTGTGTCCTTCAGTTATTTGATAGGTGTATGTATGTGTCTGTTGTTCAGCAAGACAAACTCCCTTTTCAACAATATTAATTTACCAATGAACATTTGCTTATTTGAAGGAAACATTGGGAATATGTTTTTCTACAAGCAATGAAAAATACAGTGTGGTTTGTACATTGGGTACTCAAAGATGCGGGGGAATATAAACAAAACCTACTGTAATATGTGAATGTAAATTCATCCAACATTGATGAAGATACTCTACAATTACAGCTGACAGTCAATCTGCACTATAACCCCAAAGCAATTGTAAAATGTAATATCCAAAGTGCTGCAATAGTGCTGCAAAGACAAAGAACGGGAGACAATGGGAGAAAATTATGAGAAATAGATCTAGGTCCACACAGTCCAAAGGCTAATGTATTAAAATTGTTGTTACATCCTGCACTGGAAACAATATAATATACTTTCAATCCTATACTTCATACTCCTGTCTTTGTGTTGACCCAACCAAAGGGATAATTGACCTTCACTGGGTTGGCAATATTTAATTTACACAACATTGTGCTCTGCATTGTAATAATCAGAGAGGTGAGTGGCTCTAGTGAGAACATAGCAGGTATGGATATTTTGCAAGGTAATGGCTTGAGAGTGAGAATAACGTGATGGAATTAAATAATTAAAGGAAGGTCTACAGCTGTTCCCCACAGTACCAATTAATCTGCTCCTTTTCTGCAATGGCCTTGGTAAGGTTCTTATTATTTACTCCCTTGTTACGTCACACGATGTGTTCCTCTTCCATCACTGCACACAGACAAACATAAATACACGCACACACTTTATTAGGTTTAGAGTTTTGTCATGAGGCAGGGTAGGTTAAACAATATGAAGATATGGTGTATTCATATTGGGGCTATTGCAAAATAGAACAATCAGAAAGTCTCATATTTTTACAGTTTCCCCGAAATCTAAACTTGTGTATTCAATTGCTGAATTTTAACCTCAGACCATCAAAAAAGTATCTTTGAAAAAATGAAAATGAAAAAATAACAATTTTTCAACCAAACTTTAATGTAAACCCTACTTAACATCATAAGATGCTGGCAGATAACTTTGGATACATGATGAGGAATGCACAGTAGAAGTGTACTATTCCTTTGGGGCCCATTAAAGATAATGCCTAGGCTAGTGTGGGACTAAGCTGGAGTAATTTGTAGGTTGTGTGTAGCAATTGTAGCTGTGCCCACCGTGTGGCCATGGCTGTGACAGGTCCAGAGCCTGGATAATGAGTCAGGTTGGATCATTAGGGTACTGAGACATGCACACACTGACAACCAGACACACAGAGTAGCAGACATCAAAAGCCACTATGGAGCAACAGTTCCACACATCTGCTTTGAACACAGTCACACACACAAAACAAGACAGGCCTATCTTTACCATGTGGGTCTGAGGTTAAAAGAAATGCATGAAACACTGTTTTGTTCCTCACTTTTGGTTCTGTCTTTGCTTCTGGAATTGATATGGTATTCTTACATCTTCTAAAGAAACAGTTATTTTTAATGGATTCAGAGTGATACAGATGAAATAGGCTTTCTACGGAAGCACTGAGGGAATGTTACTGGAGAGGGGATATAATGCATATCGACTACACAACTAATGTGACATCAGGAATAATTACTATGTAGCTTTACTATGTAAAGCTGAACAACGTAACTTGCAAGATCCAAAATACTAACGCCTCACTGTCAATGCCCAACGCATTACATGTTTACGGTTTTTGTTTCTCTCACGGTTCCTCCTTAATTATTAAAATGTTTCGATAGGGAAATATACTAAAAACACAAAACAAATGTTGCCATGCAGTTCCTACTTTTTTCAGACTGTTTTAGGTTTCGATTGGTTTTGTCATACGCATCACTTCCTGTGCTATGAGCTTCTTCCCACCAACATGCGTCTCGACCAATCATTTGTATTGCTGCAGGGGATGGCATACAGAGCATCTCCGTTTTTGTGAATGGGACCATCTCATATTGTGGGAACCCATTCCATGATCCAGGCTAATAACATCATCATTTATTAATACAAAAATCCTACATACAGTGCACTTTATCCACATTTTGTTATGTTACACCCTTATTCAGAAATTGATTAAATTAATTATGGTTACACTTTATTTGGAGAGTCCGAAACTCCATCTGTAGGTGCTCTACAGTCATATCATCAACAAACTATCAACAAACTATTAACAAACTATCTGTTGATAAGCAACTAATTGTGTAATTTAAGAGTAGGGGTAAGTTTAGAATATGTTTAAGGGTGATGGTTAAGGTTAGGCTTAACATTAGGGGAAGGGTTAAGGTTAGGATTAGGGTTAGTAGATAGTTTGTTAAAATGTTGTTGAAAGATACACTTTTTGGACTCTCAAAATATAGTGTTACCTTAATTATTTACCTCAAAGTTCTACAAACAATACCCCATAATGACAATGAGAACAAGGTGTTTTGAAACTTAGCAAATTTATTAAAAATAAAAATAAAAAAGCACATGTACATAAGTATTCACAGCCTCTGCTCAATACATTGTTGAAGCACCTTTGGCAGCTATTACAGTCTGAAGTCTTTTTGAGCATGATGCTACAAGCTTTTTTGCAGGACCTCTCAACTCCATCAGGTTGGATGGGGATCATCGATGCACAGCCGTTTTCAGATCTCTTCAGAGATGATTAGGTTCATTTGGACTCTGGCTGGGCCACTCAAGGATATTCACAAAGTTGCCAAACCTTCGTTATCTAGGCTGTGTGCTTAGGGTCGCTGTCCTGTTGAAAGATGAACCTTCACCCCAGTTTGAGGTCCAGAGCGCTCTGGAGCAGGTTTTCAGCAAGGATGTCTCTGTACATTGCTGCATTCATCTTTCCATTGATCCTGACTAGTCTCCCAGTTCCTGCCACTGTAAACCATGCCCACAGCCTGATGCTGCCACCACCATGCTTCACTGTAGGGATGGTATTGGCCAGGTGATGAGAGGTGCCTGGTTTCCTCTAGACGTGATGCTTGCCATTCAGGCCATAGAGTTCAATCTTTGTTTCATCAGACCAGAGCATTTTGTTTCTCATGGTCTGAAAGTCCTTCAGGTGCCTTTTGGCAAACTCCAGGTGGGCTCTCATGTGCTTTTTACTGAGGAGTGGCTTCCGACTGGCCACTCTACCATACAAGCCTGATTGGTTGAGTGCTGCACAAATGGTTGTTCTTCTGGAAGGTTCTCCTCTCTCCACAGAGAAACGCTGGAGCTCTGTCAGAGTGACCATCGGGTTCTTGGTCACCTCCCTGACTAAGGCCCTTCTCACCAGGAAGAGTCCTGGTGGTTCCAAACTCTTTCCATTTACGGATGATGGATGCCACTCTGCTCATTGGGACCTTCAATGCTGCAGATATTTTTCTGTACCCTTCCCCAGAGTTGTGCCTCGATACAATCCTGTCTCTGAGGTCTACAGACAATTCCTTGGACTTCATGGCTTGGTTTGTGCACAGGTGGACTCCAGTCAGGTTATGGAAACATCTCAATGATGATCAGTGGAAACAGGATGCACCTGAGCTGAGGCAAAGGCAAAAGATTTCAAACACACTTCTTTCACATTGTCATTATGGGGTATTGTTTGTAGAATTATGAGGGAAATAATTAATGTAATCCTTTCCAGAATAAGGGTGTAACATAATAAAATGTGGAAAAAGTGAAGCGCTGTGAATACTTCCTGGATGCACTGTAGTGCAGCTTTACCCTAAGATAATTTGACACTGATTTCACCATAATTAAACATTGTTTGAATCCATTTATGAAAGTTTGAGCTCCTACTTTGTTTAATTTAGGCATTGTGGAATTTGAAGACAGAAGGGGGATTTCCTCCCCTGCAATACTGTAGTGTGCCACAGGGGTCACTAATATGCAAGTGGAGACACTGCAGACAAGATGGACATTGACAGCTCTGCTCCAACAGTGCTGGATAACTACAAATGTCATGAGACCGTCTTCTACATATGGAAGGAAAGGTACGGGGAGAAAACGGTTTGGGAATGTGTGTTGGGGGTTTTCGAGGGGCTATTCCAGGATTAGAGGAGTTTGGCTACTCTACCGTGTCTAAGAGCCCCATAGACCAACACTCTAAGGTGAGGGGACCAGCTTATTGGGGAGGGTTTTTGTCCACACAGCCATCACCAACACATCAGTCTCAGAAGCATTGCTCAGTGAGCTGGCATGTGGAATGTGGGTAATTCTAAATTGATGTGGTCCAACAAACAGTGCTCTGGAGTCACTGCCCATGAAGATGGCTGAGAGGTTAGGCAGACTGACATTAAGGATAAGCCTGTGTTTCACAGCACCGCTCAGTGCTCGCAAACTGGAAGAAGAAAGCTCTAAGGTAGGAAGTGAGTCACCACACGAGGCCTCTCTATTCTCTGCTCGTAATGATGACTCATGCATTACATTGACCAAGATACAACAAAATTGGCTCTACATTTCTTGCAAAATATTTCAACATAAATGTAGGAAATGGCATGTTGTCACTACTGAATTGGTGACGTTATCTCTCAAGGTCATTAAAATAAAAAAGAATGAGAAGCTCGGAGACAGACTGTTGCTGCTTTCCATGCTATATGGAATAAAGACTGGATAGAAGGAATGTTCTGTGTTCTTTCTTGTACTATATAATGTTATCAGCCCAGAACGGGTATTCGGAAATGATTTATATCTCTGGCTTTTTGTCCCTTTCAAGGTCTTATTAGACACAAGACTTTTTGGTTTGTGTCTACAGTGCACAAGCCTACACATTTAGCCAATTGCTAATTCAGTAGATATAGATAGTTAGTGGGTCTATGGTCATTTGTTTCTAAAATGTGTCTACTATTGGATAAAACAGGCTCTAGTGAATGTTTGTCAAATGTAATTGTGATTTCACATGTGACACCGACAATATATTCAGTCATATTCTGTGTACAACGTATTTGTTACTGTTTTTAATTAAATGTTTTTATTGAAAACATGTTAAATGTATTGTTTTGCAATTAAATGTTCAAATCAAATGTTTCTTTACACACAATACGCATTTGGTTACAAATGATTATTGAGATTAATTAAAACGAGCGCTGTTATACTGAAAGGAAATATCAGAGTTCGTGTTGCCGGCATAATTTAGTTTTGCCAGGCGAACGTGTTAGCCCCATAGACAGTATATAAAATGGACGAAACGACGCCATACATTTCGGCGGAGACCAAATGAAGTCAATTGGAGCACGTTTCCGGTGGTAGCCGAGCATACTGCGCAGCCTCAAGCTGAGCTTGACGACGTAGGTGTGATGTGAGCACCCTGTCTGAAAGTTGTAATTCTTCTGGTAGCTGTGCCAAGAGAAAGCTGATTCATTCCTTACTTCCTATGAATTCACTTGCCACATACCAAAGTATTTCTAATCCATTAAAATGTTGCTGAAGTATTTTGTTCCAATGATTTTCATAGACTCTCTATGGGCTTCTCCCTTGACTCTATGCCTCCACATCCCCCATATTGCCTGCAAGCTTCTCCGGGACTATACAGTAATTTGTCTACGGTGCGACAGAAAGTTGCGTGGTTATGACACAATCGGTAGCCTATTTTTACAAAAACGGCTGCTACGGGGCCATAACATAAGATACAAGGTTATGGAGCCTTTTATACATTGTCGTGTTTCTTTAGAAATAAACAATGGACAAAGACAGTTTTTAAACGCTTCAAATGTAAATTTATTTGCTTTCAAAGTGACCCTAACATGAATCGAAGTCTATGGAATGCTAATGCAAGGTGGTGCCTTGGTAGCCTCAGAATCTCCCCATAGGTGCTTCAATTTCCGGGTGCTGGCTTACCCCCTTGGTTAGCCCCCCTGCTAGAAATGGCCCTGGTTAGCACCAAGTTGGCGTCCAAGACTCTGGGAATAACTTCATCAATGGGACAATACCGGTTCTGCTTGTTTTCATGGTTGTAGCCAGATGAAGGTGATTCCACTTGACGCCACAGGAGGTTTTGGAGTGATACCTGAATGGAGAGGATAAAACCTCATGTATGGGTTTTTTGATAGTCAATCATAACCGATGCTCAATGCATACATTTTAGTTGCCATAGCTGTGATGTTAAGATAGCTTTTTATAGCAGATTGTGGAGGAGGATATTAGACCGACATATACAGTGCCTTGCGAAAGTATTTGGCCCCCTTGAACATTTCAACCTTTTGCCACATTTCAGGCTTCAAACATAAAGATATAAAAGTGTAATTTTTTGTGAAGAAGCAACAACATGTGGGACACAATCATGAAGTGGAACAAAACTTATTCGACATTTCAAACTTTTTTAACAAATAAAAAACTGACAAATTGGGCGAGAAAAATTATTCAGCCCCTTTACTTTCAGTGCAGCAAACTCTCTCCAGAAGTTCAGTGAGGATCTCTGAATGATCCAATGTTGACCTAAATGACTAATGATGATAAATAGAATCCACATGTGTGTATTTAAGTCTCCATATAAATGCACCTGCTCTGTGATAGTCTCAGAGGTTCGTTGAAAGCACAGAGAGCATCATGAAGAACAAGGAACACACCAGAAGTTCAAAGCCAGATTTGGATACAGAAAGATTTTCCAAGCTTTAAACATCCCAAGGAGCACTGTGCAAGCGATAATATTGAAATGGAAGGAGTATCAGACCACTGCGAATCTACCAAGACCCGGCCGTCCCTCTAAACTTTCAGCTCATACAAGGAGAAGACTGATCAGAGATGCAGCCAAGAGGCCCATGATCACTCTGGATGAACTGCAGAGATCTACAGCTGAGGTGGGCGAGTCTGTCCATAGGACAACAATAAGTTGTATACTGCACAAATCTGGCCTTTATGGAAGAGTGGCAAGAAGAAAGCTATTTCTGAAAGATATCCATAAAAAGTGTTGTTTAAAGTTTGCCACAAGCCACCTGGGAAACACACCAAACATGTGGAAGAAGGTGCTCTGGTCTAATGAAACCAAAATCGAACTTTTTGGCAACAATGCAAAACGTTATGTTTGGTGTAAAAGCAACACAGCTCATCACCCTGAACACATCATCCCCACTGTCAAACATGGTGGTGGCAGCATCATGGTTTGAGCCTGCTTTTCTTCAGCAGGGACAGGGAAGATGGCTTAAATTGATGGGAAGATGGATGGAGCCAAATACAGGACCATTCTGCAAAAGACCTGAGACTGGGACGGAGATTTGTCTTCGAACAAGACAATGATCCAAACATTATACAAAATCTACAATGGAATGGTTCACAAATAAACATATCCAGGTGTTAGAATGGCCAAGTCAAAGTCCAGACCTGAATTCAATCGAGAATCTGTGGAAAGAACTGAAAACTGCTGTTCACAAATGCTCTCCATCCAACCTCACTGAGCTCGAGCTGTTTTGCAAGGAGGAATGGGCAAAAATTTCAGTCTCTTGATGTGCAAAACTGATAGAGACCTACCCCAAGCGACTTACAGCTGTAATCGCAGCAAAAGGTGGCGCTACAAAGTATTAACTTCTGGGGGCTAAATAATTTTTTTTTTTTTTCAGTTTTTTATTTGTTAAAAATGTTTGAAATGTCGAATAAGTTTTGTTCCACTTCATGATTGTGTCCCACTTGTTGTTGATTCTTCACAAAAAATTACAGTTTCATATCTTTATGTTTGAAGCCTGAAATGTGTCAAAAGGTCGAAATGTTCAAAGGGGCCGAATACTTTCGCAAGGCACTGTATTCTTGGTATGTAATTTGTGATTCATTGTCTGGTTGATGTGTTATATTTGTATGCCTATTATTGGAAATAACTGTTATTACTTTAAACATTTTTTTTTGCAACATTCCAAGTTTATTCCCCAGTATATCTCTGATGGAGGTAATGTTCAGTGACCCAGGACCAGCTCCGTCCACAGACCATTAATGTGGGCAGTTGGTGACGATAACCTAGCTACCTATCCATATTCAAGCCAAGCAAATTGTGGGCCTTAGCATATAACTCGCACACAGTCAGATAATATAGATACTAAGTTATTAAGGTCAATCCGATTCTCACTAAATTCTGTAATATTACTAACTTATCTCCTCAGCACATTAGGGAATAATAATAATCAGTTTCTCTTTTTTTAACTCACTTATACAATGTCACCATCTTAGAAGTATAGCCAGTTTTCAATAACTGGTTAAGACTGGCTGCCAGGCAACTGGAAGTACCAAATAGTGATGAACTAATTGGAAACATTAGAAGGAGAAAAGGCTAAACTCATTATCACCCTAGTCTGGGTCTGAGAGTTGAAAGACAATACATGTGTCACTCAGGGCCAGAGACAGCATCTAACAGGTCCAGATATACATTTTCTAGGGCTTGACAAAAATTAGGCTAGCATTTTTGCCAAATGGACAATGACCATATTCGCCACCCAGATTTTACAAGGAGAGGTTTATGGTTAGGAGAAGTGTACACTTGTACTTAGTAGCAGTTGTACACAAAGAGTATATTTCTTATTGGTCTCTTTAGAAAGAGTTGTGGCATCAGCTGTTTACTACCACTACAACAGTACACTTCATTGTTGAGGGCCATGTACTGTATTAAAATCCATAGTGCTCATATACATTCAGTTAGTTACTGGTGCACTTAAAGGTCCACAGATTGAGGACACAAATGTACTTCATCACTCAATGAGCTTCTGGTTTGCTGTAATGGTAGCAATTTATAAACATGAAACGTTGATTACATGGAAAAAGGGGCTTTGGTTCAAAGTGAGGCTATCTTATAAAATATCAATCATAAAAGATCTGAATCACCTGAACTCCTGAGAAATGAGAGAAAACAAATATGTCCATCGCTGAGATATTGCTTAGAGACCTGTTGTGTAATCTGCTTGGATCTCTTGGTTCAGTTTCAAAACAGACTTTATTACTTGAGCCTCTCTTTTTATCTTGATGGATATGTGCTGCAATCCGGTCATGAATTATGTTCTGGTTAGTGCTGGATGAATGCAACGGAGGCAGTGTGAGGTATTTGCAACACTCCAGATGTAACTACAAACGTACCATGGACCAATTATATGGAGAGTGAAGTCTATTTTACTGTTTAGAATAATTTCTCGGTTTGGGTTTGTCACTGAATAAATTAATATTTTAATACAGTGTAAAACAAGAATAAAAAGCAGAGATTAACCCACCTTATAAGAATTTAGGGCATTGTTTGGTGTAGCAGTCCATGCTCCTGACTGCAGAACACACGTTTCCCTGGCAACTTCCTCTCTGTGGCTACGTTTACATTAAAATGGCTTTCAGCTACATAACTTTATAACGTATGCTTTTGTGGTAACAGGTAACATCACTGAAAGAAAAGTAATTAAAAGAAGAGGAAACTTACCGGTACTTGTCTTTTCACCATTACTTCAAAAAAGGCAGATGATGTCATTTCCTGGGTATGATGCCACTTTAGGAATAGTCCGTTAGCTCTGAAGAGAGGTTTTCACTAAAAGTAACAGGGTTGATGACATCCTGGTGACCCGACTAAACTGTTGTTCCCTTTCAACATTTTACACATACGTATTAAGAATAAAACCCATTCATGAGTAATGAAATGATACTTGAGGTTTTATATTTAATATACATTTACATTTTTTAGATGATTGTTTAAAATGTTTGGCCTCAATTGTTAGTGAAAATAGAGAAATCATACTGAAGGACTGGTCATTTGTAATGTTTTTGCAAGATGCTTCACACAAACAAAATTGTTTAAAACGCTTAAAATTAGAAGAAACTAATAATGTGTTTTTGTTCACAAGACATATCATAGAAACTAATTTATAAAATGTTTATTGTTTATTTATTTTTCATTCGGATTTACAGAGCCGTTTTCTTTGAGGTACACAAAATGGCATGTTTTCATATACTGTAATAACCCTGCTACATCCCTAGTCATGCAGTGTTGACTGAGACACCTGCACCAGTCGCATCTACCAGACTAAAGATAACAGAATAACATGCCATCCAATGGATTGAACAGGAGAGAAACAATCCTTCATATGTGAGCATTGATGTTGAAGTAAATACGAATTGAGCAACTCCAGTTTTTTGCGCCGAGCAGCCATTCCGTTTCTCCATCCTAGTGAGATGCCGATTTCTTCTTAAAGGGTTCTTTTACAAGAGGTCTTTTTTCATCCCTGATTGTTTACAACACACTGCAGTACTGTTGGTATCACATTTTGATTGGCATCGTGAAGGATTTTGCGTCGAGGCCGTGTGATGCTCCAGGGAGTGTTCATGTAACACAATGGGCCTGCATATGTTTTCATGGACGGTATTTAAGGTGTGTCTCACAACAAAGATTTGGAAAAGCAGTCAATATATTTTGGTTGGATAATTGAATGTAGTCCATTGTAGGACATTCAAAATGTAAACAGGAAATATTTAGAAATGGATCATAGTCTTCAAATAAATTATCAAACGTGTTGTAATATGCAGACTTTCCCAAATAAAATGTTATTTTTTACTTTACTACTATTACTTTTCAGAATAATTAATAGTTTTGCAAATAGTAAGAATGAGTTGAACCTAGACAGAATATTTCAACAGTCTGGAGTTCTAGAGAGGAGAACAGAGCTGACGGGCGGCCTTGAATAAGCCAGAGGAAAATGCTTACCGGCCTGAGTGATAACGACAAACACATATCACAGCCTGTTGAGCAGAGACACTATATCAGAAGATCAGACTCAGGCTATAACGTACATAGTGTACATCAGCAGAGATTTAGATGTACTTTATGTGTTGTACAATGCAGTGGAGACCAGTGCACCAGAAGAAAATGGCTTCATATTAATATCTTAACTGGAGTAGTTGGAATGGTGTTAAACACATTATTTTCCTATATTTAGGGAAAAACAGGCCAGAGGCTCTTTTACACCTTATGCCCTGTGATAAAACAATAAAATTATACAAATAATAATATAAAACAAAACGAAACACCTATTAAGAGAACTACATTAAACAACAAGTCAATTATTCATCGTGGGTTAAAATTTTCAACTACCTAACAGAAGGTAAAATTTTTGGAGCATGTGAGTGGACTGGTCGCATGTGGACGCGGCGTGTGCATTTTAGTAAACTTTTCTACCTTTTCACAAAGCATTCTAATTTATACCATTGAACATTTAATTCACATTTTATTTACTAATCCTGAACTTAACTTTTCTACCAAATGCTGCATGTTTCGAAGGGAAAGCGACCCGTTCCAGCAGTCCCTTCTGATGCAACAGACCCTTTGAATATTACAAGGTCCAGACATTGGTTTATGTTTGTTTATAAAGCTGTACTACAGAAATTACCTAGCTATTTAAATGAAAAAATCTGTGTCAAATATATATCAGACTTGGGATCGGTAATTTTTATTACTAGAGACACCACTCTGAGTTAGGTAAAACTGCGTTTGAATACCATGCCATCATGGAATGATACTCAGAGCAAACTTATGCTAGAGGTTTTAGTTCCTGCCAAACATATGTTACATTACTTTTATATTGTTAGCTGTGAATTTTTCTTTTAAAGTATTTTTTATTGTATATTTTAATTATTAATTCAAAAGATTTTATTATTTTATTCATTGTTAGTTTCTTGGCTGTACTTTTTTATATTATTTCTGTATTGTTGTATCACAGGGCACAACTGTGAGAGACCTTGGTCTCAGTTGTCCTTTCCCTGAATAAAAGAAGGTTAATAATTATCAATGTTTAATGAGTCATTTGATCATGGTGTACTGCTACCAATCTTAACACAAGTGGCGATGGACCCCACTGACTGCTCTTCATTTAGGCCCCTTAGTCTCTTTAATGTTGATATGAAGGTGCTTGAAAAGTTAATAGTGTGGCTTCTTGACGTGGTCTTACCAGGGGTCATTTCGGAGGAATAGACCGGCTTTACCAAGTGTAGACATTAATTTTTTTATATTCGCCCTTGTTCAACATAATTTATTCCAAACAGTTCTCAAACTCCCCCAAGCTTGTGATCTCCCTGGATGCAGAGAAGGCTTTCGATATAATTGAATGGGACTACCTATTTGGATTTGAGGACAAATTCAGCTTGTGGACCTGGCTCTTGATTTCAAAATCTAAATAGCTAACAAAAAGGGATGATGGCTATCACAAACATTCAGTGGGGTTGCATCAGTAAAAGCAATGGGGAAGCGAAGTTGGGGAAGAACAAAACAAAATTATAATTGTTATAAGCCGTTATTGATTCAAAAGATCTATAAACATGATTCTTTGGCCGTAGACAACAATCAAACACAAATGTTGAATAAAGTCATGCATGTCATCACAAAACTGAGGCAAAGCATGTTTGGACGCCAAGTTGGGAAAGCTAGAAAAAATATATATTTTCATAATGCCTTTAATTTTCTATAGAGAGAAGGCATTGTTAATAAGGGATGGGGGAACTATGTGGTTGTTATCAACAGGGCCCTTAATGGATGTAATATTGAATTTACAATGATGACGGAACTGGTACTGCTGAAAATGTAACGCTGCTGGATTGATTGAGAAGCACTCACTCTTTTGGAGAGTAAGCTTGTAGCTTGAAAAAGAACCAAAGACCTCCAAAATGCAGAGGACAGAGGGTAAAAATGTTGCAGGGTTTTGTACATAAAGCAACAGGTCATCAGCATACAATGACAACTTATTTTCACCTCCCTCCCGTGAAACACACTGGAAAGAGTTTGAAGGCCGCAAAGCCACTGAATGGGGCTCAATTGCAATGGCAAATAATAGGGGGGACAGAGGGCAACCCTGCCTGGTCCTGCAATCCAGGGCAAATTATTCAGAACAATTGTCATTGGTACAGATATTGCCCTGTGGAGATTCATACAAAAGACTGACCCATGAGCTAAATGTGTCACCAAATCCAGATTTTCAGAGAACAGCAAATAGGTAGTCCCATTCAGTTCTATTGAAGGCCTAGGGAGACCACAAGCTCAGGGGAGTTTGAAAACCTTTTGAAAATAATAATATGAAGATAATGATGAATGATGAGGAATGTCTACCCTTAAAAAAAAGAAGTCTACCTTTAATTAAACCTGTTTTTTTGCTCTGAGATTACTGCTGGGAGGACCATCTCCAGATGTCTCGTTATCAACTTTGTAAACACCTTTACAACAACATTAAGGAGGCTAAGGGCCCTGAATGAAAAGCAGACAGTGGGGTCCTTCCCCTTCTTAAGAACAAGTGCTATAGATGCTCGTGTTTGTCATGCTCAGGTGGAGCGTGGGTGCCATCTTGTGGTTTTCCACTACTGGGCTGGGAGGGGTTCCCAGCTCCACAAGACAGACCTGCTGAGCTCTCCAGGCCTGAATGGCAAGGGTGTCACTGTCCACCAGTGCTCTCCAGCACCCACCATGCGCCATGGAAGGGGTGAGGTTCCTGGTCAGACAATGTTTTTTTTGTTGGGGTGCCTCTGGGACTACACCCCTTTCTGTGGGTACGGTCGTGCTCTGGTGGAGCGTGGGTGCCATCTCATGGTATACACTGACACTAGAGTCATGCCTAAATTTTGACTTCCTGTAGGTCAGAGTTAAGGGTCCCAAGGCTGCTGGGAACTAAAATGTGTAAAGTGAGGAATAGAAAGATTTGAAGTTGTCATTGATCCCTTTAGGACCAGAAATTAAACAATTAGATCAGTCTTTAATTAATGGAATCAGACGAGTGGCATCAAAATGATTTAATTTGTGTGCCAACAGATGGCTTGCCTTGTCACCGTGATCATAGTAAGTGGCCCGTGAATGCAAGAGGGATCATACTGCGTTGTTAGTGGATAAAAGGTTAGATTTGGACTGCAAGTTCAAGCATTGCTTACACAGCTCCGGAGATGACGTCCATGCATATATTTAAGGCCCAGGTCAAGAATATCCTTGGAAAGTTTTCACCCGACAAGCTTTGTTTAGGTGAGAAGAATAAAAGATAATCACACCTCTTAGATAGGCCTTAAGCACCTTCCATGGGAGTGAGGGGGAAGTAAAGCAAGTCTGATTAGAAGGAAGCATATCAATAGAGGAGATGATACAAGTACACAAGTTACCATCGGAAAGGACAAGAGAGTTGAATCTCCAGCAAGAGGGAGTGTGAAGTTTTGAATTATTTCAAGTGCTAATGGACCATGATCAGATATTACAATGGGCAGATATTCCAATGGTCAGATATTACAATGGGCAGATATTCAGAAGGCGGCACATTCAGGAGCAACAAATGCTCCACAACATTTTGGGGTTAGAGCTATCCAGATTTGGATCAAAAACATAATTCAGATCTCCAGCAAGTGTCAAATGATGGGTGTTTGCCAGTGAGATTTTGCCCAACAACCCAAATTGACATCATCAAAATTGGGAGTGTAGACAATGACCAACACTACGGGGTTGTGCCAGATGGTGCCAGATATAATTAGATACCTCATTTTTTTGTCAGATATGACATTGGTAGCTGAGAAATGTATTATTTTATGTAAGACCAAAATTATGTCCTAGCTTTGGACTTGAAATAAGAATGGAAAACTTGACTAAACCTAGAGTTTTATAGCCTTGGGTGGTCTTTAATTTGAAAATGGGAATATCTTGTAGGAATAACACATCTGCTTTAAGCTTTTTCAAATGGGAGTAAACATGGGAACATTTGGAAACATTAACAGCGCAATAATCTTGGAGTGTTAATGGTTCTGGAGTGATCCATAAAAATCTGTTAGATATTATTTGTAGGAGCAAAGAATCTGATTGGAGATTAACAAATGCTTGTGCAAGAAATGGAGCAGCAGTATAAAGTACAGTGTCATCAGTATAAAAAATATATACAGTTTTTCACATTGTTACAAATAATCATTTATTTAGAGAGCGAAGAACAATGGACGCAAAATCAAACCTTGATAGACTCTCTCTTGAACAGCTAGAACATTTAATTCTACACCATCAGTTACAATAGCCTGGGTTATATCATTCAGATGATTCTTAAACCCCAAGCAAGTGTATTTAGCTAATGGCAGTGAGGTCAATTTCTTCAACAGAATAGAATGATCTGTTCAAAAGCCTCCAACAGGTCAATAAACAGAGTCACACAATATGCTTTTTCATCCAGTGATATAGCAATATCCTCAACAACCAATGAAATAGCTTTAAAAGTGATGTGCCTGTGTATTGGGCTCCCCGCTTCGTGGCTCCATTTCCCACTGACACCATGTCTATGTTTTCTGTTTCACCCATACTGGAATACTCATTAGGTCGTTTTCACCCTATAGATGTTCTGTTTTCTCCATCAAACGCACACAACAGGTCTCAGTCTTTCATTAAATAGTGAACATATTTGTTTTTCATTGTTTATTGTCAGTGTGTGTGTTATGTGCAGTTTGAGAATTATATACAGTATGTATACACTCACCTAAAGGAATATTAGGAACACCCGTTCAATTTCTCCTTAATGCAATGATATACTTAACCAATCACATGGCAGTTGCTTTAATGCATTTAGGGGTGTATCTCCTGAACTCCAAACTGAATGTCAGAATGGGAAAGAAAGGTGATTTATGCAATTTTGAGTGTGGCATGGTTGTTGGTGCCAGACGGGCCGGTCTGAGTATTTCACAATCTTCTCAGTTACTGGGATTTTCACGCGGCAGTCCTGTGGGCGAAAATGCCTTGTTGATGCTAGAGGTCAGAGGAGAATGGGCCGACTGCTTCAAGCTGATAGAAGGGCAACTTTGACTGAAATAACCACTTGTTATAACCGAGGTATGAAGCAAAGCATTTGTGAAGCCACAACACGCACAACCTTAAGGCGGATGGGCTACAACAGCAGAAGACCCCACCGGGTACCACTCATCTCCACTACAAATAGGAAAAAAAGGCTACAATTTGCAAGGACACACCAAAATTCGACAGTTGAAGACTAGAAAAATGTTGCCTGGTCTGATGAGTCTCGATTTCTGTTGAGACATTCAAATGGTAGAGTCAGAATTTGGCGTAAACAGAATGAGAACATGGATCCATCATGCCTTGTTACCACTGTGCAGGCTGGTGGTGGTGGTGTAAAGGTTTGGGGGATGTTTTCTTGGCACCCTTTAGGCCCCTTAGTGATAATTGGCCATAGTTTACATGCCACGGCCTACCTGAGCATTGCTTCTGACCATGTCCATCCCTTTATGGCCACCATCCTCTGACGGCTACTTCCAGCAGGATAATGCACCATGTCACAAAGCTCAAATAATTTCAAATTGGTTTCTTGAACATGACAATGAGTTCACTGTACTAAAATGGCCCCCACAGTCACCAGATCTCAACCCAATAGAGCATCTTTGGGATGTGGTGGAGCGGGAGCTTCGTGCCCTTGATGTGAATCCCACAAATCTCCATCAACTGCAAGATGCTATCCTATCAATATGGGCCAGCATTTCTAAAGAATGCTTTCAGCACTTGTTGAATCAATGCCATGTAGAATTAAGGCAGTTCTGAAGGCGAAAGGGGGTCAAACACAGTATTAGTATGGTGTTCCTAATAATCCTTTAGGTGAGTGTATTTAGACTCCTCAAAGTCCATTTCTTTTCGTGAGAGTTTTGTCTGAAGTAAAGTAAGTTTCATTTATGCATTTGCTCCTGCCTCCTTCATACTCCCTGCAAGCACCCATAAAGGAATGAACAACATAGGTACTAGTACCAGTTCCGCACCCTAGGTAATAGGGCTGGGAATTGCAAGGGACCTCGTGAAATGATGTTATCACAATACTTTTGTGCCGATATATGTATTGCGGTTGTTACGCTTCTCGCGATTCTGAATGTATGGCAAAACAATATTGCAATTTTCTGCTTCTTTTTTTAATTATACGTGGTATTAACAGGTCATCAGAATTCAATAAACTGCCCAAAACTTTAAATACTATAACAAATGCATGGCAATAATTTGCTTGAAACTTTCTAGGTGTTATTAAGGGAATTTAAAAGTGAAAAGTGTTTGTCATGATTATATTGAAAATGTAATCCACCCAAAACGGCACACTCCTATGATATACATACTAGTAAAATAAGGTAAGTATGTACAGACAGTGTAGGTTATGAGGTGCTCGGTACCAGAGAGGAGACATCGGTGTTAGTTATCTACAGCTGGTCTGGCTCTACAGCTGGTCATGCAGAAAGAAATGTGTCAACAACCTTGGGAAATACCCATCCACATTTATCCTTTGAGGGTCAAATCAATAATATAGCTCGGATTGCATACTTCCACTTACGTAATATTAACCGTCTCCGTCCCTTTCTCTCAAACAACAATACTGCAGTTCTTATCCACGCACTAGTCACTTCACGTTTAGACTATTGTAACGCTCTTCTCACCAGTGTTCCTTCAAAATTATTACATAAGCTTCAGCTGGTTCAAAATTCGGCAGCTCGTATTCTTTCAAGGA